>DVXP01000311.1:0-22595 GCA_018235645.1 Junonia grisea | reverse complement strand
AATAAAATACAAACGATTACTCTTGTAGGAGATTATAATGAAAAGTATTACTAGTATGAATGTGCACATTATTCAATGACACGATTCAACAAAATAATGAAATATGTTTACAAATAAATTAATTGCAAATTAAAAACATTTCATTCTACGAAGCTACCTATTTTAATTTTTAATCATGGTTTAAGGCGTTCTAAGGAAAATGCTTTCTTCATCGTGTGATTATTATTATATATGTTTATTATTCTCGAAAACATGAAAGTTTGGGTGGTTTTTGAGATTGGCGATAGCGAACAAAGAACGTTTATTAATCACGTGATGCTTCGACACGGGAAAATAACCACAAATACAAAGATTAGACCGCAGTCAACATTTGCATTGTTCAAAATAAACGTTTTTACAAGAAACCACACAAAGTTACATTGTACGGTACTTCGTAGTAATTAAATTTTACTTGTGTTAATTGCCTTGCTTTAAACAGTTTATTTTTATTTCATGACTAGTTGTCCTTCGCGGTCTCACTTTTATTCGCCTGGTTTATGTTGTGTCCTATTGTCCTATTGGTTGCAATGTACCTTGGACATTTCTTGATAAACGGGCTATGTTACACAAACAATTGTTTGAGATCCTAAAATAAGCGCAGAAAATAGCAGTGGTAGATTTAACATTTCTGTGTAACAGGTAAATTTGACCAGTAGTTTGTATATTTAAGATAATGATTTGGGGGAAAAATTAAACCTTGGTTGAAGACAGTCTTTGGCAATATTCAGACTTGCCAATGACAAACCCATATGCGTTTGAAGAAAGAAGGAATATCTCCTTATTGAGAGCTTGAGCCCCTTAACCTCCCTGGATGATAGATCTGCATATTTGTACACTTAATGTATGTATAGATTCTCTAGATGTGTCTACATAGACATGAAACATGCATTTGCAGAAAATAGTTGTCCAACACCGTTAATATTATGTTACAACGACGAGCATCTGCAGGACAATTCGATCGGCTTAATTTATTACTGGCCGACTTAGCGCGACAACTTTGCCAAAGGGAAAATTCAACATTAATTACTTTCAGAGAACTTCATGTATTATAATTGTTTCTGGCACGAAAACTGGTACTATTTTTTAACATTATGTATTTCAGGAAAACACGTCTGCACGGCCATTTTTGTTTGCAAAATATTTTTCAAGAATTTCTACTCACATTCATAAAGATATAGAAACATTAATCCTAAGCATTTAAGGTTAACTTAAATAAACACTAGTAATATAAATAATATGTATTCATTTAGAGAGAAATACTATCCCCAAGATTTATTACAAAGAAAACATTTATTTATTTCTCATCTTTATTTCTCCCTGAATTAAAAACCATTGATAGTAATTCAAATGAAACCAATTTAAAATCGATTAGGTAGCGAATTAAAATGGAGAATCAAAAACGAGTTTACGGTGTAGACAAAATCAATCATTTTTGTAGTTGAATTGGTTGTTATGGAGACAATAGAAATACACAAAGGCTATCGCTCGGAGCTTCATTAACGTTGCAAAACCTCTATCAAAAAATATATGACAAACAACCTTTACGTGCCGAGAAATAGAATTATTATTAGATAACAATTTCGTAAGTATGTATATTTTGTAAAACATGTTGGAATAAATCCTAAAAATGTATGGCTACATAAGCTTACGAAGGAAAATTACAAATAATATACATATTAATGGTAAATTATTATTTTCACAATAAAGTTATATGTATTATAAGAATTTATTGAAAAATGTTGTTACTGTGTAGTTAAAGTATGTATAACATGAATAAAGATGTGGATATACCTTATGCTATAACATATTATGAATACATGTAGTGGATTCATAACATTTAAGAAATTATGGTGAAATATGATATAAAAACTCAAACGATGAAAACTTAACACCATTTATGTGCAATGTTCATATTTATAACAAAAGTTTAAATGCACCCGTAATTTGGTAGCGTAGGTGCTAAATACTAGATACAATATTTTAGTATAGATATGCAATGCCATAAAGCACTATATTGCAAATATTTTTGTCATTCTCATCCAAACTATCTTCATTCTGAGATCTGGAATAGTTGCAAACGATGTCATCGTTTGCAACTATTCCATTGGACGCGGTGAGACACAAACGTGCCACAAAAGGAAACCCCGTAATCTGAGCTATTAGTACTGCTGTCACTTCGCAGACCACTAACCCGTGCTGCTCTTTGATCAACTGCCGTACAAAATGAACGCCTTTTTCGCTAAAATTATCATACCAGGGGTTAATAACACAACGGGCAAATCTAAGAATAACACGTCAAAACCCTAACCCGGCGTTATATTTCATACGTGAGCGATTATGACGCGAACGCGATGCGACACGCTGTAACTGCCTGAAAATATCACCTGAAAAAAAGTGGAAACTTATCGAAGAGTATTAAATCAGTGGTTGAGCCAGGATTTCGGTTAAGGGCTAGTAATTTATCGAGTGAGGTAGCTTGACTAGAGGATCCATAAATCTAATCAGTACAAATCTTGGTTGAAGCTAAATTAGTCAGGGATGTAAAACCAGAAGCATTGAGGGGTAGGGGGCATGAGCACGAAAGCCTTCCACTATAGATAACACGAAGATCGAGCCGTCGCATCGCATTGAATTGGCATGATATCGCTTCACAATCGCATTCGCTTTGAAATCGCCTATACCGCGTCCGGAGGAACGGGGAGGAAGTTGCGATTGAAATAAACCTGGCGATACTAATGAATTTAATTAATTATTTCCTCGGGTCTTACGGACGTAAACGGGTTGTAACATGTCACTTGTTATTATGTTCTTAATAGATAACAGGGAAAGTTCTGGCGATATGTTTTACCGTTGTCCCGTGTGAATGGCGTATTTATCATAACTTATTACCGTGTTATTTTAGAAATATGATGGCGTATATAATCGGAATAATTTTGTTTTAATAGAGATTTATTACTTTTAATTCTTAATGTGTTTTTTAAAAGTTAAATTACTAGATTAAAAGATGAAAAGTCCAAACCATCTCGAAAGATATTCAGACTAACACTTATTACAATCCCTAACGTTATCTTCATTTGTTTATCTATCCAGTTTTCACGGCTAAATCTGGTAACCAATTTAAATAAAATTAGGCCAGAATAAATATAGATTACACATGAACAAAGGCCACAATTCCCTTTAAAAGTTATTTTACAAATTTATATCATACAACATAGAGGACTCTAACAATAAGTGGTTTTGGCCAAACGAACTTAAGCTACCGCGGTAGAGGCTAGCCCGAGTAGCACATAATTACCTGAATGCGAGAAAAAAGCATAAAATTTAAATAAATAACAAGGTTTCGTGTATTTCGTGTGTTAACGGCTGGTGTAATTGCTGCTGTTCCGGTTTGAGTCGTAACGCGAATTAGAGATATCATTCACACAGATGTAGAGCTTACTTTTGTAAAGAAATTCTTTAATTAGACTTGCATTTATTTATTTATTATTTTATAGATAAAATGTAATGTGATAATGTTTAAGTTTATTTTTCTACTACGTACGAATTTTCATCCTAAATGACAAAAATGTTTAAGATTCTCGAGACATTTTATCCTCCAAGACTCAAAGCACTTTGCTATATATATTCCAAGAATTAGTGATTTGATATGATGTTCATCATCATTGTATTTTTTTTATCGATTTTGCACATCGCAAACACGAACCGGAATGATTGTGTTTGTTAAAATTAATGTCTGTGTAAAAATTACTTTAACGTTTTCTAGAACTTACTACAAAAATTAAAATAATATTTAAACCCTATCTAAGAATTGAAGTTGAATTATAACAAATTGTCGAAGTTACTCAAAAGTTGACTGCGATTCGACTAAAGGATTTACTACTCTTATTGCATATGATATGATAATTAAATACGACATGTTCATATTCATAGCTTAAAGAAACGACGAACACAACACACGAGTCCAAACAATTTGCTCGGAGCAGTTATAACGATCCCAACATTGTTGCCGACGGAGATTAATGAAAAGCGATTAAGGTATTTGTGAATATTTCACTCGACGGACAATGGCAATCACAAAAAATAGGTTCAATGAACTTTCTATATGAATTAAAATTGGTATTAATTATAAATAACACGATTACGAGAAACTGAGAAACGTTAAAAAGGCGGGATTAGTATTCATACGTCAGTTATATGTATATTCTGATCCATTGTTCTAGCGATGTAATTAACATAGTAGCTAAAATCGTATTACCTATTTGCAATAATTACAAAAAACAATTAGCATTTTTATTAATCATTTGTTGACATGAAATTCCTATTAGATATTATTGTTTCGATACATCTATGGTTACTTAATTAATTGATTTATAATTTATCACTTCGACACATCTAAACTGCAAAGTTAAATCTATATCAGAATTAATTTAATTTACACTTTTACAATAAAGATCGAAAATGCTCATAAAAACAATCGTTACCACGACGCATTCACAACTCTTTTATAAACCATAATTTTAAAAAATACTATAGGCTTTAACGATTTCAATAGTAAAACGGATAGTCGTCTTATCTTTCTGCGGTTACTGTCTCACGGCGGCAAATTATACGAATCATTGTGTCTTAGGCTCGTGACGGCCACGTCACTGCCACTAGCAATTTCCAATACCTATAATTTACCCAGTTGCTATATTGCATTAAAAAGAAACAAGTTTAATTATTGTTAACTTTTTTTATATTCGCTTGTTTGTAATCAATGGTGTTTTTTCTTCTATCTGACTTATTGTTATTAAAACTAAATGTAATTAAAAATATATAAAAAATAAGAAATAAGACAAAATAATAGATACCAACAATAAAAGGAGAGATGAAAATGTCCGTGTTGATAATGAAGAATGCGAAATTAGAGTCGACTATGAAAAGATGGTCAAAAGACGCGCTGCGTCTTGCCAGCGGAACGTTTTCATTACCACCTAATTATCGCTCCACTACATTACATTACTACATTAAACATCAAAATACTAAATAAAAAAAAGGCATATTAAAACGTGTTTGTCTTATTTACAGGAAAACAATTTTATTTCCGCTTTTATGTTATGAATAAACCGTAAAATTGCTCGAGCGGAAGGTCAACGCTTTAATAATTTCGGACATTTTCATGATTAATTCACTTTTCCGAATAATACTCGTAGAGGGGTATTAAGTTAATAAAAGGTTTCGCCGATTCCGAGGTCCGAGCGTTTATAAGAGCAAATGTGTGTATGTGCCAGGTTGCAAAATAACCGGTCCACTGCGACTGCGGCCATAAAATTATTTCATTACGAAGAACCATCTAGTACGTTCCGAGCTTTGGCAACGTGAAATAGCAGGAGGCGATTAAAAGCTTGATGTATAAAGCGTATCATTTTCGTTTTTCTGCTCGAAGAAAACGTTTTAAGTGATTTATAAGAAAAATAAGACGCATCACGGCCTCGCCGTCGAAACGCCGGAGGCGGTCAGGGCATCATTAAAGGAGTTCTGACATCATCGCCAAAGTTACGGGCATTGTTGTTATGCGAAGCGAAAGGAGCGAGATAGGTTATCAGTCATCTGTGACCCGGCGAGAATTTAAAACGTATTTCAAACGAAACAATATCTTCATACTGCATGTGGGCTAGTTTTGAAGTTCAATGCCGTCGGTGTCGGATTACGTGCTGCGATACGTTGGTTCATTGGTTTCAATGCGATCAATTTTGCAAGCAACGCGTTAAATGATCCATCGGTCCTCGTTGGGAACAATTAGTCGATTTTAATGGCTGCAATAAAATAAATCATAATTGATAGCTTTAACAACGAGCTTCTGATGTTTTTTGCGTATGAATGGAAGCGCGACGAAATTTGATTTAGACGATTACGAATATTGTTATTACTACTTTGTTATACGGTTACATCGTTAAACAATTTAGCTCTCCTGATAATTTACTTTCGAATAAATATTGCTTTTATCTTTGACCAGGTGTCTAACAAAATAGACCAAATTACAGGGAATATTTTGGCAAAAAGAAGCAACAAATAAGAAAAACCAAAGCCTAGTTAATATTATATTCATCAAAAAAAGCTTCACGGACATGGGTACGCGAAAAATTGAAAAATATTAATCATACATGTATGTACTCACTTAAGCGATCATCTTTTTTCTGGTACCATGGAAGAAATTGTTGGTAAAAAAAGACAGTGTTCAATGAACTTACGCACGTGTGTGTGTGAGGAATACTGTAACATTACTGAACAACACCATACATACATGATTTACATTCACATCTACTCGGACATGGTACGAAATGATCACTGCGTTCTTTAACCTTTCTAGAACGTTCTTCGGACGTCTTACTTTCAGAATGAGGCTGTAGTAGTTCGCGACTAACGCAAAAAATGATGTCGATGTTATGGTAACACATCATACATGACACAAAGAATCGAGTCGACTCGTTGTGACAATAGTATTCGATTGTGATTTAAAGTCTTTACAAAATAATAATGGGTACACTAATTGCCCATTGTAAAGCATTGACGAAATTCGATTGACGGTCACATAACTGTATTATAATATCGATTTCCGTCTCTCGATGTGATAAAAACTATTGCCTAAAATTAAATCGAAATTAAATTGTATTCCGCTTGGCAATAGATTTAGAAGCGACATTTGGGTCAATATTATTTAAGAGCTAACTGTTTATACATTGTGGATTAAATTATTATCGATGTGGATTCGTTCTCGATTCAACGCTAAATTCAATTAACTAAATGGGGTGTTAAGAAGATTTAATCATTGTAAACTTAGTTAAAATTGGAATCTATTAAAATGATCGCTTAGGTACCTACTTATTCTATTGTTTGATTTTTTGCTTAAGCGTGAAAATTTTCTTCAATTAAATAATATTTTATACATTTTTTTTTTACTTTTAAAACAGACGATACTAAAGCATGTGAAATACGTAATAAAAGGTAGGATTTCTTCTTAATTCTTTTTTAAGCAAGCGAAGTCGCGGGGTACTTCCATGTGCACATAGCCGCAGGTGGTATTTATACATTTCGGTTATTGTAAGAGGTGATGTCATTATTTTTTGCCATCGCTCCGTTAATGCGAGATGAATTGCTTTTTGTGCGAGCTTAACAAATGGTAGGTACTTACGAGGCTTCGTTTGCATTTAAATATAGACCGCTCAGTACCTACCATGTTTGCTCAGTTGTTCTTAAGTGTATGCAGGTGTTAGCAACTAAATATTACGAAAAAAACCTCTAATTTCTATTGGCACAGTAAAATTAATAACAATAATTAGTTTGCGCATATACGGAAGCAACTTTATACTAACCCAGTTATTTTAATGTTCGTCAATCCGTAAACGTCAAAAATAATTCCTTTAGAAGTGTTGCCAACTAAAAATGGTTTAATATGACACTTTGGTTTTAAAATAAGACGCTAAGACCGGATAACGTTAAATTGTAAAATGCTTACTAATTAAAGCCGGCGATGATCTCTCTTGGCACTTGACAACTTCTATTCTTGTCCGTGGCCAAATTAATCGGAGCCGTGAAAAACACTTGATGAAGATATATTTCGGTTTGTATCGTCGATATTCTTGTTTAACACCTCGTGTTAAGGTTCAGATTATGGTGGGACATTTTCACCGGGGAAATTAGTTTAAAATTGGCAGGAAGACATCAGTCACTCGCTAGCTTAGTGGGTACTGACGCTCATTCTCATTCTTAGAACATAATAATAATACGGGCTCGTATATGCTACGTACACACATAGATATATGAGTATGTTGGTGTATTTTATAAGGGTTCTTGTGCAGCTCCAACGTGCTTACGAGTGCTTCAATAGGTCAGATAATATCGGAAACATCTGATAAAGATCTTATGTAATTATTCTTGTACAATGATTAGCTTAATAATGATTATGATATACAGATGACAAGAGATTTCACGTGTAGGAAATTATTTTTGTTAGATTTGGTTGATAGTAACGGAAAAAATTGTAATATACCTGGAAAATATTAGAACGTAACTGTTCCATTATAAGGAAATTATGGAAGAGAGTAAACATTATATCAATCACACATTACCGCGTATCACGGTGATGTAAGAAGATACATCAATAAAAGAGACATTTAACAGGCAGAGGCGCCATCGTTTCGCGGCATATCAATCAGTAATGATAGATATTGATAGCAATAAAAGATGCTCGTAAAAGCGGACGGCTGTAAACCGACCTGTGTGAGTCTCTCGTTATTTAAAGGAAACCATAAAAACTGTAGCGAAACAAACAGACCACCGCAATGAGTCGCTGCAGTCGGAAACTACGCGGTGTTCCGTAACCACTAAAAATAATGGTATGTAAGGCGATGAACAAGAAATGTTTTCCCTGAAACAAACACAATTCATCCGGCAGAACGTGATGAAAAGATCCAGGACCACTTGCCAAATTCACTTTAGACAGACAGGCAGGGTCTCTCGATTTATCATCTTGCAGTTGGAATTTTAGCAATGTTGCCTGTCATACCGACCATCTTGGCATGATACAGTCCCCAATGAGATGCTAATGTATTACTTGGCACGGATCTTTCTCCGAGTTAAGACTATCAGATTTCTTTATTGTTTGTCGCGCGGACAAATTGTGGTCAACTTCGAAACGAATCACTCATACAAAAATCGCTTACCATCAGGTATTAAAATATTTTGGCGGAGCAGGTGGTGTTATTCAAATAACGAAAATAGTTTTATCGGTACTCATGCAAGTAAATGGTTCCTTTAATGTAAAGTTCATTGCTTCGACAAGTGCATTCAAATTAGTTCGCAACCGGAAACGGAATTCCGTAGGAGACCATGATATTCACGAGACACTCGGGGCCCCTGCGTACGGAATCGGTCCAATAGCGTGAGAGTTGAAACAACGTGAATCGTGGAGGAAAACATGTCCAGCGCCCGTGACCTAGGGTTTTGTTTGCGTCGCGGTAGCCGCCCGAAAGTACCAGACAGCCTGTCGCCACGACCGCGGGACAGAGACGGACATACGTCCGACCGCCGCGCGAGACAAGGACGGGGCACCGCCATAGTGCGAATATAAAAACGGACCGAGTTGTGGTGCATGACGTAATGCGAGCGAACACAAAACATAAAGCAAAACTTTATGATGATCGATAAAAATGACTTTTGATACATTCCGCTCGACGAATTATTGAGACATTATTTTGTGGTCCAACAAGAGCGGCGATGGATATATTGTTTGGCATTGAATTATTGCGCCGTAATTTAATTTACAATAGAAAAAGAAATCGTGTTGAATTTTTCTTAAGATTATAGACGACTTTGTTGTGTTAGAGATGTTCAACTTAAAACTTTTTTTTAATTTATGAACAAATCACTTAAAAATATTTCGGATAGCGTGGAACTTGAAAAGTAAGTTGTAAGTTGCAAAAGCATTTGGCAGCCATTCAGAAACTTCCAAACTTTTCGAAACTGTGAACATTTCTCAAATCGTTCTCGACGTTTCTGGAATAAATTGCCACTAATCACGAAAATAAGCATCGAATGTTCCATGCGGAAAATCTAAGTAATAAATCATGCCATCCAAGTCAATTGTTCTTTTAAGTAAATATTTTAAAGGAGTACTTTAAATCCATCGTAATAAATATTTAAGGCTAGAATTTTAGTTCGTATCGTTAAAAACAGATTTATAACACCGTCCAAAGTAACAATCCGAATCGGGCAGTTACAATCATTTATCGGTAATTGAAAAATAAACAACTCGGTGTTACCGACGATAATAAAAACGAAGTGTTTTCTAGTCCTAGTTAGATAATCGCATAGTGTCGCATGTGCAGTGAAATCGTTTAAGTGCACGCTAATAAAAGTTATGTGAAATAAACGATTCGATAGCGATCGGTGGATAATAATCGCCTTAAAAGGTGTAGGATATGAGAAATAAAATGTAATAGATACAGACACTAATCGGTAAAAGTAAAATAAAATCGGTAGATTTAATGCTGATAATAAAAGAAACGAATGAAGCGATTTTCACCATGCAAAGCTTCGAGCAGTGACGGTATGGATGACATCACCAGGACGCACTGAGGTTATGATTCGAAATTCAGGGAATGACGCAATCGGTTAGTGAATATCCTTTTTCAATAGTAATATGACGTACTATTTTACGTGTTTGCATAAAGTAAATAAATGTCATGGTCAAAATCTTTACATTATAATGAGCTGTCCGTAACTATTCGAATATTGTGTTAACAACATATATAATATATATCTCTTACTGTTGATTTTATTGAATGTTGGGGGATTTACATAAAACACACGACCAGTGCTAGAACATGGAATAGTAGAAAAAGATCTGATGATCTTAAAATGTAGTGTCCAAAAAATTTTTTCTTTCTTGGTAATTTGACATGTGGTTCTTGTCTCATAGTTTGTTACTTTATAATTTTGAATTAACACAAACTCTGTTGTTTAACATACGATCATGTATATAGATAAAGAAAATTCAGGAGTCAATTTAAAACATATTAAAGCTTCATTTTACGTAATACCTAATAGTTGTAACCCATGACATCCATAAGAATGATATCATAGCCGGTGACATCATCTGAAACTATTTTATGAATATGAATAACTGAAGTATAATAAATCATATGAGCTTTATATAATAAATAATTTTGTTAAGTAAGAAACTGCAAAATAATAAATCGAAGGTTAAAAATATTGATTTTCACCTAATAATAGTATTGAACTATAAACAGATGTTATGAGAAATGTAAATACTATAATATCATTAAAAAACAAAGCCACTTTAAAATGTTAAATCGAGTAAAGTAATAAGACGTCGAAGCCTTAGAGTAATGCTTACTTATAAGTGGGTTAAGTACGCCTTAATACCTATTCCGAAATGGACCGCAATTGGATTTGCTTTCCGTATATGTAATTGAAAAGTAAGTCACCTGACCGATAGTAAACATAGAAATAACGCAACGAATCAACCCAATACTTTCGCAATTATTAACCAAAAAACACAACACATAGCCGTTCGATTGTAAATATTCAGAGGCGAGCCAAAAACAAACTTAAAAATAAAAACTGGGACCGGTTTGAGAGAATGACACAAACCCACGCCGCTGGTTTTTAGAGCACTTACATAAATCGCAGCAGCCGTTTTTATCGCTAATAAAAACTATTTTAAATTTATTTTGCATGTTAAAAATATCGAGTAGGTACATGAAGCGTCGTTGGCTGTAAAGCATATCGCGTTGTATCCGGAACGTGAGACAGTTGACACGGGATTTCAACATTTCGTAGTCCACGGAACGCCGTTTGCCATGGAATGCATAAATCACTAAGCAGATGACGACGTGTGTTGCGCAATGCGGTAGGAGTGTGTTTTAGGAGGAAGACACGATTTTTGTGACTCACCACAGCGATTGGACGGTTTTCAACAATGTCATCGGATATATGTATTTCTTTCTTTATATGCAAGGCGATAAATTATTATTAATTGTACGTCCGCTCAAATGGTGCATAGTTAGCACTATTTTTAGGTAGAGTCGACTTTTAACAAGGTCTTTCAATCATCTTAAGATTAGTTGCTTCATTGATTATGCTTTAAGTCTTAATTTGCAATGTATTGATGTAAACATTTTAAAGAAACAAGTAACTAAGGACCAAACAACAAATAAACTATTTAGCCATTACTTAATCATACCTTCAATGTTGTAATTTATAACGTTTATTTCAAAACACAACATTTTATTTGTAGAACTATTTAATTAATCGAAATGAAAATCTTAATAACATTAATTTAATCAACCAATCAGTAACCAGTGTGTAGATAAATAGATTAAAACAAGTAATTAGAACGTAAAAAAACATCTATTAACAGATACTTGGACTAGAAACATGGTAATATTATCGGCAGTTACATAACAACTAAATTTGAGAACGTAAACAGTTTCGTTAGCAACTATATAAAGGTTCAAACAACAACACCTTATGTAGAGCAACAACTAGAATTAGAGGATCCTTGAACTGATAAATTAAATTCCAATCGTTATCTAACTGTGAATTGTAATGAATTGGAGCAGAAATAGGTTACATAGCAACGGATCTTTACGTAACCTTATTCTAACAATGATTGTTATTAGATCCTACTTATAAGGATCCGCATAAACAACGCTAGTAGCAAGTTATAAAGGGGTTATGAAGGCGGTACTATTAGTGGAGCAAGGTAAATATTTTGATGAGAACCTTAATATGGTTACACGGCGTACACGTGGTCGGATGTTATCAAATCATTTAGATTAAGTTATCTCGATTGACGAAAGAGTAAGTCGTATGGAGTAACGCAAGGTTAACGAGCAATAACTTGGTGATTAGATGTCCGGATGTCGGAGAGATTTGTTGACGTCAATGGCAAAGCGTTAGACGACCTAAGAAGACCTTGCAATGTGACTAGATCAGCATTGTCTAATGGAAAAATAGTATTCTAGAATATTCAATTTAACAATCTATATCTTATGTCTTCGTACACGTAATCATATAAGCAAATAACATCAGCAAAATTCACAAATATTTTTGCAATACGATTTATCTGTGAATCTAAAATTTGTTCCGATACAAATTTCCATAACTGACGTAGGTTTAAAGTTTAGTCATAAAGTAAACATTGTACTTCTTGTATTTTGGTGACTTATCAGTTTCCAGAATTTTTCTAGTTCAGTTAGCTACTTTATTCCAAGTAAAGTTACGCAGTTGACTTTTTCTGAGTTTTTTTATTGTCAACGCATGCAAAACATCGTTATCGCTGTCGGCAAACAGCAGCCGTGTCAATGTAAACAAACATAGATAACGCTGATAACTGGATTCACAAAGATGGCTGCGAAGGTTTATCGAATGGTACGTGACCCCTTTACGAATTAACTAGCTATCGTCGAAAGACATTAAGTTAACACGAATAGACAAAATTATGTTACTTATTATATTAAAAGTAATTGTTTTACGTTAATCAATTTTGAATGCGACGATATTAGTGTTATTGAATTAAATGGTCAATGAAGTTGAAATAGTTCAAACGCCTATAAACTATTGCTATATATTCCATTGTTATGAATTTCTCAACTTATACCATAATTAATAATTTTAAATCATTGCTTATTAACGAAACTAATTGCCACTGGACATATCTGATCACGATTAATGTTATGGGATCCTAAAACGAAGTTCTTATGAAAACCATTTTAATTGAGAAATATCGTACCTGTAGGAGTGTCGACATTATTAATAGTAGTAAACAGGTAATAAATTATCCTCTGGTTTAAATGGCAGAAAATCGAAGTTACGAACGTAACGTTGACAAAATAATGCAAATTGAATGGCACGAAGTGTCAAAGGAGACATTCAAAGCACGATTATCGAAACAATAAACGATTCATAACATCGCATAATCGTTATCGTAAATGAAGATCGCAACGATGCGAGATAGCGGTAATGAAGACTGACTTACGATAGCATCACAATCGACTATTGTCATGTGTCATTAACTCAGCGAAGCGTTCATATAAATTCGCAATTCTTATCAAAGTCATCACAATATATTGTATTTGAGGCACGTATTCAAATAAATTCGACAGAATTTTGCTTTGAAACGAATTAAATTTTAATGCAACGAGCCGCGGATTTAAATGGTGATTTTGTATGGATTCTATTGTCTCAATTCACATTAAAATTTATTTTGAATCCCAGACATAGGAACGTATTAAATTATATTGAGTGATAAACTTCTGCTATAAAGCATCGTTAACAATCCAGATTAGAAACCTTTATGAGATTATGTCTTGTCATTACTTGGATTTTACGACGGGATTTAAAAATTAGCAATAAAAAGATGAAATGAAAAGTTTACAAAGTGCCAAAATATTATAGTACATGTTCAGGTGTAGGTTGGCAGTGTGCCGACGCGTGGCGTAAACAAGCTATTTCAAATCTTGAAAGTTAATTTGATCATGTTATTTATGAAGCCCTTCCTATAGCGGAGCATGAAACCGAAATGGTTAGGTAATGATCACGTAAAATATTGAAACTAATTAGAAAACAAGTATATCATCTTGCTTAAGTGTAATGAATCATTAAGAAGTAATAAAAGGATAACAATGCCCAAAACATCGGAAACGTCATACGATGAGGTCACAAGTTTACCAACATGAGTAATGTCAAGTTTAAAACGAGCTGTTTGCCTAGGTTATCTATTGCGGTTTTTAACGAAATGATGCGATCGAATTATGAGGCAAACGCTAAACTAATATTCGCTTTAGCCGATGACTAATTCGTTGGATATTAAGTAACCATCGCCGAGGTGGATGACCGCCTGTGTTTGTCCATAGCGAGGGCAGGTTCATGTATTTAGAGAGACTTCAAGAACACCGTCGACAAAATTTAACGTTCACTCACAACTGTTAAACTTTCGAGGTGGGACTCAGAAATCTGGTACGTTGTCCGCCGTGACCTGTGTGTTTGATGATTTCGCGATGGATGTTACCACGTACCTCCTTTGCGGAAAAGACGTCGCCCGTTTGGAAGACATTGTCTTACCTGAAAAAATCAGAACAAATATTATTAAACACTGAAACTTACACACTTTTCTCGTCAATAAAAGTTTGAAACATTCATTAAATCAAATTGAAATACATAAAAAATATAATAAACATTATACATTTATCTACGCAAAAAAAAACGTATAAATTTTAAAGATAAATAGCCTCGGCAAATAGTGACAAAGTTGTAATCAAACATTAAAAACGGACAAATGTTTGGATAAATTCAACATCAATATTTGAAATCCTAAATAATTTGCACATGCGAATAATTTTAGGATGCAAATATTAACAATTATTATTAATTTTGTTTTCATTGCAACTTATGTCATGACAAACAGTGATTATAGTCAATATAATGGACTTGTACATATATGTGTGCGAACAAATAATAAACTTCGTGTAACGACATTGAGTCTCATTTGTAGACCGCACATAGCATGTAGCAACTGCATGTGAAAATTTTCCACTGTGGAAGCATGGTAACACGTTCAATACAAACAATAATAGTACATAGAATCGTGTACATAGTGCATATTCTATTTGCGACGCTGAATGTACTTTATAAATGAACTATTTGGATGCGGAAATGAAATGTTTTAACCAGTTCATGTACCCAAGCATATACAATCCAGAGATTTCTGTTTGAAGAAAATTCTAAACAAAAAAATGGAATTTAGAAAGAATGTAATCGTGTGAGTATTTTTGCTTCTGTCTAAAATGCCCTCTACGATTAACCTTTTCGAAAAATGTTTCACGTGTAAATACCGCCTCGTTACAGTTTTATTACATAAATACATGTACGACTGACTGGAGATCGCGATAAACATGCCTGTCTTGTAAACAATTATCATAGAGTTGCATTATTTCAGTAACATATGTTTCTCGAAGAAAAATGCACATTTTTTTAAAATTACGACATGTTACGCTGCAAATATAAACTAAATCTTTAGAGAACACATTAAAATCATTAGATGTAAAGCGTGTCAGTTGAAACTTGTGAATTCGAACGTTCCCATATAATTATTTGCACAGCTGTGGAGTGCTAGTATTGATCGATAAGCTGTTATGCATAAACGCAGCCATAACATGAAAACACCGCTTTATGTTTACGTAAACGTATATGGATTTTCGATAAATGCGAAATTATCTTACTGCCAAATGAGTTTCAATGACCAAATGTGTTTCTGCACGTGTAAAGTACACGGAATACCAATTGCTTTCAAATAATGTTTAAGTGCTAAATTGCACACTCTTGGCATCGTAGTCATTAAGATAGATGAAGCCGATACTCGTATTATAATGAAAAGAATTGTAAGCAATTTTATTGTACGCAATCTGATAATTGATATTAATTAGTAACATTATTCTCTACCTAATGAATTAAGATCAGATACTTAATTACGCCTACATGAATAGTTAACGCGACGGTCGATTTTCCGTATTTTCTTCGAAGATCTACAGGACAGCTGTAGTGGAATAGCGGAAAAACAGGGCATTCAATATTTGAATTTCAACGTTGGTAGAAAATATACTGCTAAACTTAGAAGTAATATTGATAGCATAGTACCATAGGCACCATAGCACGTCGATCAAAGGTTTAATAAAGAGAAATTGAACGAGTAATTTTCATAATCAATTCACGAGCTCCCCACCCCGTCGTTATACACGCTCGGTATAACTGTATCACCCTTAGCGATACGATGCCGGCATTGTGCTGAAAACCGTTACGAGTAGGCACCGTCCATCAGATATAAAACCTACTGACAGATGGTAACGGTATCCGTCGTTTCTTATGCGCTACAGCACAGCCTAAAGACCGAGATGAATATGGGACATTCTAGGCTGAGGAGGTTTTTGTTCATTGTTTCGAAAAAGCTCAGACGAATAGAGGTTTAAATTTATATTCAAACTTGCCTTCAGTCCTTTGTCTCCGGCTACTATTTCTTTTTCTTCTTTCAGCCAATTCTGTTTTCATGTTTTACTACTATTGGTTCGAAATGTGAATGCTGTTGAAAGCAACTGTGATTCCGACCAAAAAATTGGCTACTCTTTTTGAACTCATTTTCATAATACAGACCGTTAAAATTAAATTTAGATGTTTTGCAAAAACTCTTGGACTTGGTCTTGTAAAGTTCGTTTTTTTAGTTTAGTTGGTTGGTTTTGTAGTTATAGTTTTTATATTGAATGCTTTTTAGTACTGTAATTTTAAAATATTTATATATTTTTCACATATTGGGAAAAATGTATTGATAATGAATATCTATAACATTACAAAAGCGACCTTGAATTATAAATTAACCAGCGACGAATAAGGTTATGAAGGCGTGGATAATCAATAATGTAATTTTCATTAAAATTAATAAGAATCAGACGTCAATTTTAACACATATCGTGTTTTTACTCTGCAATTTGTACGTCCATTATTATTAAAGATAAATAACCATTCTTTTTCCAATCAATGTTTTTTTATAATGTTATATTTAATGTGTATAAGTTTTGTTTGCATGGTTCATATCAAGGATCAAATATAGCTGCTGATAACATTGTTAATTTATTCGATATTTTAACAGGCAATGTTTTGTAACTCGTTTTACGCCTGAAACAATAACATACCGAATTAATTTCTAAGTATAGTAATTGTGTCGTTTGTAAGAATAGAACTACAAAATTGTAATTACTTAAGTAGGCGGAGTATAGTTCAATTTTTTAAATTTATTTCTAGGCGTTTTCTTACTATGCATAAGGTGTTCTGCCAAGGAGTATTCCTTTTCTTTATTATTATTTTTATCCACGTTTACATTTAAGTATTTCAGGAAAAAGAAAGGACAAAGGTATCAAAATATATTATAACTATTGTTAGCGGAACTATTTGGAATACACGATTCGTTGGTTGCCTAGTGGCGAAGATAGAGGACATAGCGATATAGGGATTGTGATGGTATTGAGAAATGGAATAGAGATATGTATAATGAACAGTAATTGTATTATTATTCCCTTCTGGACTGCTTTTAATACTATATACAGTTCCATACTTTGTCTATGTTTTCTGGCAATTTTTAATTAAACGTCTATATGCGGACTGGGTCAATGCTAACGGGGTGCTAATTGGAGCACGTTTCGCAACTACTCGCGTCCAGACTTGTCGATCTCAATTAGGCCATGAAGTGGCTGGCATCCATACATTGGCATCATTTGATGGACTTCCTAGAAAAGCAATTGTTGGACATATTCTGTATTATTATATGGTGATATGGTATATTAAAATAGATATTTTCCTTTAGGTCGAAATGAAATAGCAAAGTTGAGCAATAGGAATGTTCATAAAATTAGTATTCATAATTGTTCGATATTGATATACATTTCGAAATTAATGATATAATTATTTTATTTATATGGAAATCATGATCGCTACCAGATTTATTTCTTTTCTTCTTTTTTGATTCTTATTTTGTCGCGTTTACAATTTATGATTAAGAGCAATTTGATAAAAAATAAATCTTCTACTTTAGTGCATGAATACATACAAGAAAATCTCATTTATGTAGAATTAAATATCACTGACTAGCAGCGCCATCTATTGAAACGTGCACGAATTTGTCGCGTACGGTTATGTACTACTAATAAGTTTACCATGCTACTTTGACGCTTATATGCATAAGCCAATTACATATTACCTATCAATAACATTTAAGTGCTTCTTGCATAATCTTTCCCTGTAATATTTAATAGGATTATACGAAAATAACTTGTAAATGTGCTTGTTTGGTTTTGAAACAGATATGAATCCATTGAAGATCATAAAGCATTGCCACTGCATCTAATATTAACGTATGCGTCACTTATACTAAAATAAGATGGGACTTCATTGTTATTCACTGTATCACGATTAAACAACACTAGGATTAACTTGTTTTCACATTTCACTTGAGATTTATAAACGTGTGAGTCAGTGCTATATGTAAAATTACGTAAGTACATGAATTTCAGTCGCTACTTCAATTTTTGTTTGCATAATGTTGTGTACTTAGTCATCTAGGTTTTTTCTAGGCTCTGCCTTTTGTAGCCTAGATTTGGAGAGATTACACGTAGACTTCTACACAGAGCTCTTGTTATTTGACTTCTGCAACTCTAAGGACAAGCCAGTAGCCATTTAGACTACAATATTATAATTATGTCTCTCCTAATATTAAGATTAGCGAATTCATAAAAAATATATACCTACCTAAGACTAGGTACCTAACACATATAGAGAAACAAAGATTAAAGAAAATGTAAAGGAAAAAATATATAATAAACAACTTTTAATTCATACATACTTACCTATTCAAAGCGATACGTTTAACCGCATATCATTTGAATTCGATTATATATATATTTTTATAGAATTCAACGTCTTTGTATCATTGTGATAAGGGCTAACCGTTTACAATATAAAAACACCTACACCTCACGTTTTTATTTTAATTTATAGTTTTGTTTACAAACATTTCAAAGACATTTGGAAGTCTTGAATGACGTAAACGTACACTACACAGGTATAAACAATTATGTAATTTATTTTGTGTACATGTGTACATGATCTTGTAGAGATGAATCCAAAAAGTAGAGGTTTTTTTTATGTATGTGATACATATATGCTTTTAGACTATGCAAGCGTCAATATTCCACATTTTCAGGACATGTTTTAATTTTTCAAAATATAATTTAGGTTTCCTTTGATACTCGTAATACAATTTGGCCTTCACATTGTAAGCCGCATTATCCTTGATTTCGACTTAACGAGGAGTCAATTCGATTCGTCCTTCAAATGTCTCGACGAGCTTATAAAGCTCATATAGTAGGAGGTCAAGGTCTTCATGAAGGATATTTACAGCTATACTGGTTTATCATACACGTGCTGTGTGCGACCATATTGGTTACGTTTTTGAACCACGTTTAAACTCTGTATCTTAACAATATTTGATTTTGATAATTCGTGGATTATATTTTCGTTGCCGATTAAATAAATCATACGATGCCTATCATGGCATATATAATTACAGCATATCAAAAAACTATAGATAGCAAGATATAGTAAAATTTAATAAATAGATACTATACATTAACAAGATAACTGTGTCTGTATCCACGAAAATATTATTTTTTTTTCAGTATTTTTGTTTTACACGAAAATCGTCGATAATTATCTCTAACTCTATTAAGCCTCTAACTCTATTAAACGTTATTAATAATAACATGATAAACTATGGTTTATTATAATAAAGAGATAAATAAATGTTCAATTTTTTAAATATCTACGGTCGGCCTTATAATCTATTACGGCGAGCTTATGTAACCTTGATTTGACATCTGTAAGCCTTTAAGGAAAAACAGTAATAACTATAATTGCAGATTAAGCAATAAATATATCAATAATAAATATCAATTACTTTGTAATCAGAACTATTATTTTATACTATAGTTTATTTTATGCTGTACCTACAGATAAAAGCGTAATCTATATATATAAAAATGAATTGCTGTTCGTTAGTCTCGCTAAAGCTCAAGAACGGCTGAACAGATTTATGTTATCTTGGTCTTGATATATTCGTGGAGATCTAGGGAAGGTTTAAAAGGTGAGAAAAAATTGCATAATTGCAGAGAAACCTCTAAAAACAGCCTTTTTCTATTTCCTATACAAACGTTGTAAATTGAGACAGTACGAAGTCTGCCGGGTCAGCTAGTTAGGTATATTTCTTACATGAGCTAAAAATTATTGTTTGTGTCCAAGATTTGCTAAGTTAATAAATATATACAATTAATTACACAAAAGAGACCATGACGGAGTGGTTTATCACGATATCCTTGGACCCGTAACGTGTACACAGAGATTTAAAATTCGACAACTTTATATCTACTGTAGAATCGATTAAAAAAACATCAGTTTTAACGGAGTGATAAAAAGAAGGCAAGCGCGTTTGTACGTCTCTTATACATAAGAGAACTCGCTGGCAACTTAATACATACATAGTTATATTTTACTTCTGGCTTGTTCTAATTAATACTGTGTGGACGATCGTTACAATTACTTAAAATTCAGAGAACACTCTATATAAGAAGGCTCCAAGAGTACTTTTGAATCGTCAGCGTCACTTCACAATCTGTCATGTCAGTGCCATGTTAAGTTTCTAACGGTATAGCACCACAACATACTTTTAACCATACAATCGAACATCAAGAACTATATTTTGCAAGACGCTTCGCTTTTTCTTTCGAGGTTAAGTTAAAGGTGGCTTCATCAATCTTTTCTGAATGTTACATAAATATATGAAAAAAGTATGGAATATACCTAACGGCAATCAAAGATGTTAATTGAAAACTTTGTATGTTTTGTAACATTGTAACAAATATCTATATACATTATACATATATAAATATGATTAATATTTGAATAATTCATTTGTGGTTGATTGTTTACTTTGTAATTATTACTAATACTTGACAACCAGACTTATAGATGTGAAAATTATTTTATATTTTTTTGGTTTGGTTCGTTTTCAAGGTTAAAGTAATAATTCATTTGATATTCATTATCAAGTGGATACGACAAATCATAATAAAATCTATACCTATTTTAATTGTACGCATTTTTTTACTCAGTATTTTTTTTATAAACATGTTCATATATTAATCCAACAAAAAAAAACATTATATATTAATGCCTTGATATATTATCATTATAAACGAAAAATATTGTGAGAATAGGTGAATTACGTTATTAAAAAAATTTATAACTTAGATAACAAACAGGTAATTTATAAAATGTTTTAGCCAAGTTATAAACGAGGGTTTTAAGTAAAAAAAACCCTATTTTTTCCTTACACACACAAAGTTATAAATACTGATAGAGTTATAAGCCACCAACAAGAATAATTAAAATATTGTCCAAATTTGGACAACTGAAACAATAAAAAAATCCCTTTTATATAAACATCAAATATAATTCGTTTACGCAAAACAACAATAACACGGGAAAAGTTTTAATTATTTTTTCGGCTTCGCAACCGGCACGTTTAATTATGATTAACACATTTAGATCAACGTGATACCATTTACATAATTATTATCAATTAGGTGTTACTAAATCGGTTGATAAGAAAACAAAACTATTTTTATAAAACGGTGCGATTCGATAGTAAATAATGTAACGAGTTGTTTTGGTAACATTCTAATCTGTTATTTTTTGTGAGTAATGTTGTAGTCATAACACTAGGTATTACTAGCAGACTAAATGCCAAACTTCGTCACTATCAAAACAATTTCATCAACAATCAATTTCATTTCAAAATATCAAAATAAACATTGATACCTAAATTTAAGAGTAAGGAATCATAAAAATCTAAAAAATGATAAGGATTTTCGTTTATTTATATTAAATTCGGTGACCATTGTCGTAAAATGTTTTTTTGAAATGTCTAAATTCAATTTTATGACCTTTAAAATGTATGAATATTAATATTGTTTACCAAGAAAATTGTCACCGACCACTGAATTTGTAAAAGGAAATGTTAATAGATTTAACGAATATTTGACAAACGTAAAATTTAGATTCAAACCGATTATTTGCCATTTGACCTTTCACAAATTTATCTTTCAAGGTAATTTTCGTCGGGACCGGAAATCGTTTTATGTGACACATATAATCAATTCAAAGACTCGAACCCGTTTTATATCGCCTTTCATAAATAGATTCGGGCACGTGACGTTTCCTGCGTTAAAAATATTAATATTGAAATACTGTGGGCCATCAGATATTCCTTGCGCATAAACTCAGATATACTATGAAATGACTTGCTGGTTGCTTTTGTATGGGAACAAATTTTTTCGGATGTTTTAAAAATGTTTGGTCAGTTTTACTTGGGCAGTTGAAATAATGAATGGGCA
>DVXP01000310.1:0-22620 GCA_018235645.1 Junonia grisea | reverse complement strand
TTTAAATAATTTCGTATGTATATACGAAATTATTTAAATATATAATTTAAATAATTTCGTATGTATATACGAAATTATTTAAATATCACTCAATGTACAGCAAAAAAGAAAAGAAAAAATGTACAGTAGGCGGCCTTATCGCTTCAACAGCTATCTCTTTCAGGCAACCTTAGGTATAGGAGAGAAAAGGGATGGAAAAATATTTATAATATACTAGTGGACCCGACAGACGTTGTCATGTCAACCAAAGTGTCTTACCATACCATTATAGTGTTTTTATTTTATATGTTTAAATAGAAATTTACATCGCAATATTTTCATTTTGTTACCATTTAAAGTTTTAAACCTTTTCTGAACTTCCACGATTATTTCAAGACTAAAATCAGCCAAATCAGTTCAGCCCTTCTCCAGTTTTAGCGAGACTAACGAACAGCAATTCATTTTTATATATATATAGATGTATTATATTGATTTTATTCTGTTTTATCTTTCAGTACGTCGATACGAGCGCCGATGCTCTTGCCGATGTTCCCCGCCTACTACATCTTTAACTCCTTGCTCTGCCTGCTTTTGGCGCTCCACATGGTGTGGACGTGGCTTATATTGCAAGTCGCCTATAAATCTATCAATGCGGGAAAAGTAAGTTCATTGTTTTATATCATTTTTATTTTGTAAAAAGTTAATACAAAAACTTTATAAAACAGGAGGTTTTACCGATTTTAGAAAATTTCGATACAACTTTCAAAATTTTCATTTCATAAAATAAACCCTGATTCTGCCTCTACCCAATATTTTAAAATAAAAACAGGTAAATCAGTAGATTTTCATTTTTAGTGATGTAAAAGCACATATCTAATATTTGTACAGTACATCATTATTTGACGATCAAATAAGATTTGATAAGATTTG
Organism: Junonia grisea; assembly: GCA_018235645.1. Taxonomy (NCBI): domain Eukaryota; kingdom Metazoa; phylum Arthropoda; class Insecta; order Lepidoptera; family Nymphalidae; genus Junonia; species Junonia grisea. The sequence goes on along the minus strand of DVXP01000310.1, from coordinate 21,711 downwards.
AAAAAGGAAAAATTATAGTATAATGGCAATAAATGTAATATTTCAGATGGAGGGCGATATTAGGAGTTCTAGCTCCGATGTTAGCGATAGCTCTCATCAATCGAACCACAGTACGCCTAACAGATATAATAGCAAAAAGTGAGTATGATCCGATATAATAACTAGTGCTAAAAATATTAAGGTAGACAATTTGAATGGAATACAGTAGACCCTTGCTAATCCGGCCCTTGTCTAATCCGAAACCCCCTGTAATCCGACACGGTCTATTTTATTTATTATGGAAAGCAAAATGTTTTTTGAGAATTTTTTTATACAAACTATAGTTTTTACACATCGCCACAATTGTACTCGACGCGTTGTTTTGTTTGTGATTGCAAAGTTTAATTTACTACATCGACATACATTATGAAATACGATTTGTACTTCAGGATACACAACTATACATGTAGAATCTTATCTTTGGATCTATGATGGGTCGAATTACAAGATACTATTTTGTAAAAAAATCCGGACTATAAGGAGTTTTAAGGAGTACTCTATAATCCGACAAATTCGGTACTCCGACACCGCTCTGCAAAATATTTGTCGGATTACGGGAGTTCCACTCCATACTTTTTCTATTGTAGAAGAAACTAAACAATTGAACTAAAAATCTCGAAAATGTTCGGACTTTATAATAATAATAAAAATGGTTTTTAATTAGATTAATTTATCGACTTTCCTATCGATAAATCTGCTGATTATGCTGAAGAATTTATCAATTTTAATTTACTTTTTTTTCAGAGATACATAGGGGTCAGCAGCATTGTGTCAATCCATTTGACATAACGGATGCGGTGAACTTAAAAATATTATATTTATTTATACGTCGAATATCGGGCAAGCGCTATGATTTACTAATATAATTTTATATAAATAATATCTAATAAAAACACATTATGTTAATAATAATTGTTATACTGGCAACACTAAGTAGGAAACTATTTTTCCTTTGTTGCCATATTAAACACTTTGCTTTGACGTACATAATTTAATTTATATTAACTTAGTTACCTTCAACTTTGTTTTAAAACTTCGAGATTTTTATTTTTGTTAATTTAAAATTTAGTGTATTTACTTATGGAACACGAGCGATAAACAACAAACTTAGCCTTATGATGGAGTGAGATTTTTTTATACAAATTCTTATATTTTGAGAAGATAAAACATCGATGGTACATTTCAGTAAAGAATAATTGAAATTAGTTTTTAGTAGTCGTTGATTTAATTTTATAAAGGACATTTTGTTTGAAAATTATTTTCGTTTCTTGAGAACTTATTACGTATCAGTATATTTCATTCACAGATAAACTCCAATAGATATCGCATTAAGAGACATTTGTTCGGAACCAAAACCAGATTTGCGGAATGCTCTGGTTGCGGGGATTGTAACAAATACGTGTGATTGGCTATTTTAAATTTGAACAAAAAATGTACAAAAATGTGCTTGAAGCAAGAGTTGGGTACTAGAATTATTTTCGATAACAAATAACAATTTAAAAAGTGGCACTATTTTAATACATTTTACACAGGGTTGCTTTTCATTTTCATCATTATTATTTTACGTCAGTTTTTATCAAATCGTGAAGGCTGATATAATGAAATAACCATTTAATAAAATCCTTTTTAATACTGTACACAATAATTGGTTTTATAGTTGACATTTTTTCTGCTGTATAAGTAGCTTATAAAAAGGTTTGTATAGACAAAGTAGGTACACATTCTATGAGTGTTGGAAAAATCTATAACGAAACTACATAAATCTATGTAAGGTTTAAATTACGATGATTCCCCTTGTTCTTCTATATCAATAAGAAAGTAGTAAGGTTCACAACACTAATTTCTCACGTGCCTTCGCCGAAAAGGAACAACGAATGCTATAACAGCGAAAAGGCAAAGAGCCAAGTGACCGCACATACCACCGACTATTATAAGCTGAACTTTTTACTAAACATTAGAAAACAGAAACGTTAGGATGTTTACGGGTCTGACACTTGGTCGTGACTAAAACCGTGTTGTGGGCGTGGCAATTTATATGACTCTAGTTACTCTGATGTGCGGCACGCGATCAGCACCGTTCATGCGGCATCTATTGGGGGTTATCTGTGATTTCATTACATTGAATGTATACAGAATTTTCTATTTTATTTATATTTTTATAACATTTGTCCTTTAAAAATATTTTGTATTTAAACAATTTATTATTTTGGCTACCAAAGTTTAAATGCCATATTCTTTTACTAGAAAATACTAAATTAGTCAGAAATGTTTAGATAAATAAAATATCCTAATTGGAATTATACCAAAAAAGTTAGTTTCTAATAATAAATTAGACCTTTATATTTAGAGAATTAAAATCGATGTTCCTTCGCTTTTTGCATTTATTTACGTGGTTCAGGTTTTCGAAAAAAAAAACAATTCGGGACCACAATCGGTTAAGGTAAAAAAAGTTCTTGTTAGACGTTTATATTATTTTGACGCTGGACCTACTTAATGTAACTCCTCCTATTAAAAATCTTCTAAATTAGAGTGTTGAAAATTTATTATTGTGCACCAATCATTGCAAAATTCATTTCGACGTGGAATAAACGGCATAAATTAATTTCATAGTGTAACCATTATCGGAATGAATATTCTGCGTGTAATTATTTGACGGCAAACGTTTAAACCGTAAACATTCATACTCGACGCAGTACGAACAAGTTTGTTCAATTCATCACGTGTAATACATCTACTGTTTGTATGTAAGAATCGTACAGCTAAACATTTAAATAAGCCAAGTGATTATCCATTGGCTGTCACTGTTTGACTCGTGCCAAATTTGTTTTATTGGATATAGCATACCATGCCATACATTAACACTCACTCACTCTTTACTGTTCTCGCAAATCGTTTAAATTGTTTTAAATACTCAGCAAGTGACTAAATGATTATAGGTATGACAAAGTAAAAGAGGGGTTAGCGTCAGAATAATATAAACATGTTAAATTTTTATTATTTAATTTCCACCATAATGGTAGCTTTTATTTTAAAATTTTCCCCAATTTTTTTATCATAATATATACTTAATAAATAATGTTTAAATAAGAAAATAAATTGAAAAATGTACATCTCATGAAAAGTACATAGTTTTTTATTTAGTTTTTAGCTCAATGCGATAGAATATTCCTTACCACAGAGATTCTTAAAAGTTTACAAGTAATAGTCACGTTACCATCTCCAAATAACTAGATTTTTTTTTCAACAATAAATTTGAGGTAGCAAATACATGACATATATTTAAGCAGGCATTTCAAAATTAATTTGGACAGTAAAAATAATACAAAACGCTAGTTTATAAGTCGGATTGAGTTAAGTCAGTGAATTATTTCTTAATAACCATTACATCTGTAACGTCTCCGGCGCTGCGGGATGAGCAGTCTTTCGGCCTTAGCGTAACAAAGCGCATTTATTTTGATCCAAAAAAAAATGTTGCCAAATGAATGATGATTATTTGATAATAACACATCGTGAAGTTAACACTTAACTCCCTTATATCTCTTCGAAATAACTGTAATTGAAATTGCTATCCTCGAATTTGTAATTGAAAAAACTTAGCTAACATATGTATTTTATAAATAATTGTTATTCTAATATTAATTAGATAGGCTAATATTCTTTATTTAATATAGTAATGAACGCGTGAACACTTGCGTGGCATTTCCACGACGGTGTTTTACAAATGAATTACATGAACAAGAATGTAGGTATCACCAAATAATCTAAGAGAAAACTATAGCCACGGCAGAGTGATCCATCAACAATCTTGAAGATATGTTTGTCTTTCCATTCCGTCTAGTTTGTTAATTATATAACACTTTAATTTTTTTACATCTGTTAATGAACATTTATTGTTTATATGATAAATCTATCAAAAAGCCTTTCTCAAAACGAGAGTTATTTTATTTAAAAAATCATTATTTGAAATGGATATGCTTTTTCGTATAATTATTTTATTGTTCCCATTAAACATTGTCACGCGAGTGTCTCGTGTACTGTTTCATGGTATGGTGATAATATTAGATAATTTAATACCAAAAAATAACCATATCATTTGACATTATATAATTGTAAATGGTTGCACGTGTAGGGACATTGAGATTAAGAATCAGGAGAAAGGATTTGATAATTAGTTTAGTTGTCACACAGCACAATAATTAGTTTCTTATTTACTCACTAGCTAGAGTTAACAATGTTACTTAGCTTTTTAGCTAAGTAACATTGTTATTAGCCTAGTATAAGTGCCTGAAGTTAGGTGAATTTTAAATTATTTGCTCTAAATAATTTAGGTACCGTAATGTTTTTCTAATTTTATATCTCTTACCTAAAATGGTTCTTTATTAATACACATCTAGGCAGAAAAAAAGGATCACAACCACCCTTTTCTGCAGCAAGATTCCTCCTGATTTCTTAACCTCTGTTTTGTAGGTTATGCAAATCGAACACCCAAAGACGCTTTCATAGATTATAAATTGTTATAGTATAGATCGTAGGTATATAGAGAATATGTTTGTTTTTTTTTTTTTTTACCACAAAGGCCTAAAACTTATTAAAAGTAGCATATAATATTTTTCTTATGATTTGGTTATTTCAAATAAACATATTTTCTGTATATCTTTGATAATAATGATTTTTCTGTGGTCGTAACGTAACGTAAATAAAAAGGTATAATTTCTAAGTTTTTACTTAGTTCTTCCTATTTCTATAGAGTTTAATGTTAAAAATTAAAACAAAAACTATTATTTTCGATGTTTTTAATAATTTTCTTCATAACTTAGCTCATGCGGACATAGTTAAGCATGAAAAGTTTTTTTGTTAATAATATTTTTTTAATTGTTTAGATTATACTAATATAATAATAAGTTTTTATTTATTCACGTCGGATTACACAAACAATGTATTTTTTTTATTACAAAGGCGATACTTTAATTGTACATTTATTTGCTTCCATAATATTAACTTTCTATTTACGTTGTGAGAATGCCCTTAGAGTTTGAATGAAAAATTATAAAGTTATTATTTAAAATTTATATTTTATAATATAGTAAAAAGTCTTAATAAAATTCCATTGAAAATTGTGGTACTTGATTGGAGATTCAGTACAAGGAGGGTACCCAAAATATCTTTAATCTTATAAATATGTTATGTGGCTTGGCTCAGTGATGGAACAAAAATAAGATTTATAGTTGGCAAATCATATTTACCTTTAGCTCTGTATCCCACCTTAAAAAGGCCCTTTAATGGCGAAGAAAAAAACGATTACACTGAACAATATGTAGATAAATTTATCACATAAGTGTATAAGAATCACCTGTCACAGCGTTAGGTACGATCAGCCTATATATCTCATTCTCAAACATATCTATGTGATTGTAAGATATTATCGGGTATACCCTATTTTTCGTGCCTTTTCGTATCCAGTTATTGCGATTAGGTATTTAACTATTTAGATATAAGGCCCATTATAACAGAACAGTATTTTTATTCAAAGGTAGAGATTTTGCATTTATAAGTAGCGGGTCTTTTAGAAAGACTTGAAATGTTAATTTAATTATGTTTTCATTATTTACAAAGCGCATGCCTAATATTAAATTACACAAAAGTCGATAAATTTAATAGGATTTTATTCTTCAATTAATTAATGTATATAATTTTTTAAGTTATACTTCCTTGGCGTGTTTAGTGATGCTTCGGATTGTAATGTGTGCGTGAACATCGCATATACCCCAATAACGTCAATGTACAATTTTAGGGCCTTGTTAATAATTATAATACTTATGAAATAACATAAATTTTTACCTTAACTCGGTACAAGTTAGGAGGCCCGAAAAAGACAAAATTTATCAAGGGCCTGATGTAATTATTCCGTCACAAAAGTTCGACGCGACGTAGGCATAATATACTTAATATGAGAACATTGTTTCTAAACATATCTAAGAAGTATAACTTTTAGCAAGTGTACATAATTACCCGTATCTATTTTACTTAAATACATATTGCGAGCTTAAATCTTAAATTAAAATGAGATTAATGCGGAAGTAAATGTCGAGGACTTAAAGGATTGTTGATCTCTTAATTCTTTTGTACCTTTACTTTTTTGTGATTTTTTATGTTTTGTCTCACTTTAAATTTACTTTTCCAGATCGTATAAACTAGTTGGCATAAATTAGATTAATCTTCAATTCTCTTTGATTGACTTCAGAATAAAATAATTGTCAATCTTTGTATTCCTTATAGTATGGATCAGACACTCAACGTATACACACATAGAATCTTCAATTTAATGATTTTTGAACGCATAACGTGATATTATATATCAATATTAATTAATAACCACAACTTTCGTTAATATGATCCAAATACTGAAAGAAACATTTAATATTTATTGAGACGATATTTTTTGATTCGCTAAAATATTATTTTTCGTGGATCATATCATATATCTTCTTTCAAGGCCGTTTAAAAAAATGGATGACGGCAATTTCTACTTTCTAATGTTATGTCATTTTAATACAGAAAACCATATTTTAAGTTGGTATCAGAGATCTATATGTGGAAATGCATTGCCTTGTCATAATATACATAATATTGTATTAGCAGTTAAAAAAGAAAATAAGTAGTACCAAGTAGTGAAGAATTCCACTCTTAGGGGGTAGAGTTTACACATGCGGCGTATTTTCAGTGCATATTAATACTCTCAAACAAGCCCGTTCTGATCATATCAATCTACCTTAAATGGCTGCCTATAAAACGGTTATCAAAATTATGCACACCAAAATACGTCTAATGTGTAAGCATCCTTAAAATTTCATGTTGAATTCCTTATTTTACGTGTAATTTTTTACCATTTTGTATTTAAATAATATATTTTGTGTTGTACAGTGGTGTGTATTAGTAACATGGGTGAGCTTTGTTATGCACAATTATCTTTAGTATGCGACCAAAAAATTGAATGAAAATATAAAAAGCATTACAATATTTTCGGTGTGTTTTATTTGACCAAAACCAACACACAACATAATTTAACTTTGCAATTACCGTAAACACTGATAGGAGTTTGCACATCCCAGGAAATGTTATCTTATATAAAATTCCAGTTTTGTACTTTTTTATACAATACCTCTTTGTAAGCATAACAGCAAAAATCTTTTTAATATATCTTATAAATTAATTTGTAAACAAAATAACTAACCTGTTTTAGTGACGCCTCAATGCCTCAAAAGTTATTAATTTTTATTTTATTTATTATAATCATTTTTTGTTAGAAATCAATAAAATCTAAACTGAATACTCAGTATAGTTACAAAATACAAAAGATGATACAGATGGATTCAATTATGGAATTTATGGATATCTTGTTACTTTTTTTAATTTAAACTTTCGCGCCATTAAGAAAAGAACACAAGTCTAATGTCACATGGTTCACAGTTTTAACATGTAAAAAAATTAGATAAATCTAGATATCTATTAAATTATTTGTTCTAATTGTAAAAGTATTTGCAACTTCAAAAAGAAGTCTTTTTTTTAGCAATTAATTAGATACATTTTTACATTTTTTATCTAGATAATAGATAACCGTAGATAGATAGATAGATAAAAAAATCAACGTTTTATGAAATGGAATTCTATAGATACTATATTTTATATGATCTGTGACAATGACAAACGGCCCGCACTCCGCGCTCGTCCGTCATTAAATCAAATTAGAAGCAGTCGATGGATAGAAATTAGATTTATCTTTAAATTCTAGTATTTTATAACTAGATTTTGAGATTTTGTTATTCATTGGTGTTTAATATCAAAATGTTGCGGCCGCTTATAGACGCGTTTTGGAATGAAGATGTGTGGTTGCCGCCTAATACAACATGGTCCGACCTCGCGCCCGGGCCCGATAAGGCTGTAATTTATACCGACCATAGGCATGTCTTCTTTCCGATACCGTTAGCACTACTTTTCATAACTCTACGTTATGTACTAGAGAGGTAAGTGGTTTACTTTTGAAGTTATTCCTAACGTCACGCATTTAATTTTTGGGGGCGTAAATGGTACGTTGAGTCATCGGTATTTTTTCGCTATCGGGATGAATTCATGAATTACAAATTTGATTAGGCGATATAGGTCGTATTTTAATATTCATTTAATATGTTTATTGATCGAATAGAATGTTGTTTTAAATTTTATAAGTAATTTACAAGTTCCCTACATGTCTTTGAGGAAATATTATTTTTTTGTGCTATTTATAGATTTTTACCGTGTTAACAAGAAAAAATATCTTTAAAATGCTCATTCCCTTTCAAATTCATACAAAAATATTTCGGTAATAATAATTGAACACATGTGTAAATATCTTTTCTGCGTTATCTTATCATGAAATGTCTAACAGACATTAAGATAAAGGTAAACAATATTTATATTACATATTCGCTAATAATTTAAGATAACGATTTTGGTTTTAACATTTCATAGCCTTGAAATTTCACTTAAACCAATTTACTTATAATGTTAAAGAGAAATTACTGGCCCTTGTGCCCTCGTTATCATGTATATAAATTGTAATAAATTTGCTATGTTGATAACAATATTGTTTATAATTTAAGAAATTCATTATTTTCAAGTGTCTACATATAACAATCACCTTGGTGTAGTTTTACTGAATGTACCTATAATTCCGGCAGGTGTGGGTTCAATCCATGCTCAGTACATATTTGAATTTCTACAAATAATTATTTCTAGGTCTAGGTGTTTGCCCTTATAGGATCCACAACATGCCCCAGACAACATGTCAAGCACTTGGCACAAGTTGTTATCACAATCACTTGAATTTAAGCATTATGCACAATTTGTATTTTTGCATTTCTTTTACATGTAAATTTTAACTATGACAAATAAATGATAATCCTCTATGCACAATTTAAAAGAAAGTTTATTTTACAAATGTATTTTTTTTTTCATCAATCAGTATCCTTTTATTCATCTCTTGCTTCATGGAATTTTTAGATACATATCTATTATTTATAAATTAATATTTAGTCTCACTACAGACATTTAAAAGTAACATAATAATGAAATCTTAGATCTTTCCTTGACACATATTCCTATGCATAAATTCTAAGACAATGATTTCTGTGTCAAACATTAGTGTGAAAAGGTGTTAATTATATATTTTTTCAGCTTTAAATAAACAATTGTTATGTATATTTTTGTATTTATATAATTAATCATCATTTTACAGTAGGTATTTGTAATATAATGATTCACGAAACAGGCAATTATATTTTTATAAGAATGAAAGTTTTTAACTAATGAATTTTTTTCCAAACAGTCAAGCACCAAAACATTTGGCGCCCATATGATGCTTGGAGATTATTAAAAAAGTAACACACAGAGTAAAAATATTTTTGAAATAGGACATTAAATTATGTGATGAACTTCAAGAGGTGTTTGACATTTGATTTGTTTATGTTCTTAGTCATTTATAAAATGCAGATTATAAATAAGTTTCTCAAGATGTACACCTAAAAAGTAAACAGTTATGGTTTATCAATATACAGTGACAAACTATGCTTTTTGTGACACTATGCAACTGCATGCATGCTAAGCGAGAAATACATGTATTAAATTAGTAATTAAAATATAAAGAACTAGATAAAAATTATTTTTTCAAACAAAAACTTTTATAAATAATTCAACAGTTTATTGTAACTATTTGGTTGGGTTTGTTTGTGGAATTCTTTTTAGATAGTATTATGTAAATAAAATACATTTATCACAGAATCTGAAGTATTTACATAATTTTATAGTAACATACATGTACACATATGTACATATTTTCATAAATATAAATAAGTAAATTTTTACAGTAGGTGCAACAATTAATTTTTACAATTAAAATATTCATAAAGACATTTTTGGTCTCATAAAATTGTCACATTTGAGAAATACAAAAAGTTATAAACATAATGTAACATATAAAATATTAATGAAGGAGTCATTAAAGTTGGTTAAAAAAGGATATTTGTTAACTATTTATTATGTGAAGTAGTCAAGATAAATAGCTTAATTCATGGATCAGATAACAGTGGCATACCTACTTTATGTATCATCATGTACACGATTAAGTGGATTTTAAGTAGATAAGATTAGCATACATTAACATTTTCCCATAGCTCCTTATCAATAAAACACGCGATTTCCCTAATATGACTTAGAGTTGTCGCATGATACTCGACCACTCTATCTTATCATCTGATACGGTATTTATTTCGTTAACCCATAATTTTTGTCAAGTGTGAGATTTTCTCACGTCTCACGTCTCGGTCAAAATAAACGCAAAATATCTCTCTCATGTAATGTAAAAGAGCCACAATAAATAAGAATTTTACCGTGGGAGATGCATTTGCACGACTGGGCCGGCTCGACCGGAGTGATACCACGTCCTCACAGAAAACCGGCGTAAAATGACGCTTGAACCTCACTTACGCGGCGAAACACGACGTTTCGCTGCGTGAGTGAGGTTACCAGAGGCCCAATTCCCCACCCTTACCCCATTAATTCCCCATCCATTCCCCCTCCATACGGCCCCTCAAAAGGCCGGCAACGCATTTTGTAGCTCCTTTGGTGTTGCAAATGTCCATGGGCGACAGCATTCACTTTCCATCAGGTGATCTGTCAGCTCGTTTGCCGCCTTATCCCAAAAAAAAGTATTTGAAAAATAGCCGTAATTTTATTGACCAATGCCAATTGCGTGGTAGAGAACAAAAGCGCGTCTGATTGGTGGATTTTTATATGAATTTACTTGCTAAACTTAGCGGTAAATAGTCCATTGAAAAGTTACATTTTGGGGTTGCGTTTTTTAGAGAACACAATTTAATTTTTTAGATGTATTATAGGGGGGTCAATGTTAGCTTAAAAACAAATTTGTGGGGTCGCCACCCTTGTCCCACGGCAGCCATCTTGAAAAAAACTTGAACGGTTTTTACGGTTTATCTCGTTAACTATTGGTGTCATGAAAAAATATTTACATTTTTCGTTTCAAATTAAATTATCTACAACATTGCTCGAATAAGTTTTGTCGTAGAACCATAAATAAAAAAGTTATAAGTGAAAGTATACAGAAACTTGATTTTATTTTATTGACACCATCTAAAAAATAAAATTACGTCCTCTAAGAAACTCAAGGTAAGGCCCAAAAAATGTAACATTTCAATGGACTAAAAGTACTTGAATGAACTTGCACTTGGCACACTAAATTGTTTTTGTCAGTAGCTGCATGCTGGCTGCAACATTAATTACTTCCACTAGATGTTAAAAGACTACGATAAGACTACGACAGAAATTTCGACATAAATGTCAGACATTAATGTCTGTATTGTTTACACTTGTACGGAATGTATGGCCGCGACACCATTATTGTGTCTCAATCCATTTAGCAATTACAGACATTCGTGTTTATACAGAGATACTTGATGTATAAGTCAGTAGCCTAGCTTAGGCGGGAGAGGGAGGTGCGCTCTCCACTCAGAGGGTCACCATTTAGGGCATGACACCCGGAAAAAGGGTCACAAAATTTGAGAGTCCGCCGCCGGTGTGTAACTCATTCTAATAAGGGGCCGTGCATTAATCACGTGAGGTTGTTTTTCTAATTTTTTAACCCACCCCCCTCCAAATAGTGTTATTTGGTGAGGTGCATTGCATTACTGGAGTATTTCAAATGTCGTTGATCAACTCGAGACATTCTAGCAAAATAATTCAGTTTATCTCCTTTAGCTGTTAATTCTGTTTGACATCGGTTACAAAGTATATTACACCTTTTAGCCTCCGGTTCAGTAAACATTGGATTAGATATGATTTTCATACCTTTACTTTATGATTCGTGTTATGATGATATGCTCGCAATAAAGTTTAATAATGTCGTAATGTGTTTTGTGAACAGTAGCGTTAGTTCCAAAATTTGAGTCATGTGCATTCAATCGATCAATGTTAAAAATGTGAAATTATTGTATTTTTTACACGTCCTCGATATAAAATACATATATTGGAATTCACATAAAACTGATAATTTTATCTTACGTAACTATGTCATAAAAACAAATAACAATAAAACGAAATCTTATCTAATAGAATTTATCTCGAAAACTTTAAGTCACAAGCAGTTCACCTACTTTATTTTATTATCAAACCATAAAAGAAAAATACATATTATGCAAATCAATAAACATTTATAGACCTGAATGTCTTCCTATAAAAACCTGCTTGAAACCTGTCTATGTAGTTTGTTAAAGTAGAAAATTAATCTGATAAAAAAACAGTAAAATTTTATAACCATGGATTTCTCATGTTTATACTATTTTAACCGACTCAAGCTCTACAAATATTTATAGTAATTTAGATATACTAAAATAAATCGAGTCCGTAATACATAGTGGCACTGAATGTGCCTTTAACGCCGGCGATAGCGAGTTCGATCCCGATCGGAGCAGGTACCTATTTCTTTTGGGACAAGTTAGTAGTTTAGCTAGGAAATGGAGTGGGGGGAGAGGGTGTTCCGCCCCGGTTTTCACCATTTAGGGGTCAACACCCGGTCATGGTCATGAAAAGTGAAGGAATTCGTGTGAAAATGCATCAAAGATTATGTGCCGAAATCCCTAAAAAAGTCATTTGCAAAGTCCGCCTTCGTGAGGCTCCCCACTGTGGAGGGCACGTAAAGCTAAGACGGTCCGGGTTGCTATTACAATCAGCTGATAACGATTGTTTCTCATAGTAGGTAAAAATATTCTAGTCTAAATGGCTCGCCCTCAGGATTGTGGATTCTGTTCCAACGGCAACAGTTTTGTTTCAAACTTAGTAATCTTTCAAAACCTAGGCTAGAATAGTCCAAAGATTAGTCATTATAGCTATAACATAGTGTCCCCAGAATAAAAAATATTTACCTTATAGCAACACTTAATCATATAGTAATAATTATCTCTTTATCTTTAATTATTATCTATCTTACCTACTATGACTAATGATATGTTTACTTGTTTCCAGATATGTATACGCGCCATTCGGACGATATCTAGGCATTAAGGGTTCAAAGCCAAAAAGAGCAGCGCCTAATCCTAAATTAGAAGCAGCGTACAAGGCATCCCCTCGTACGAAACAGGTAATACATTTTGTCAGCTTTAGCCAACATGTACCTACATGTAACATACTTATATCCTATAACTATGTAAAATAATACAATTATCATTAAATAATATTATAATTATAGAAATAGATTCAGAGTTTCAGCTCTCTATTGTCTTCGTAATTTAGTAAAGACTCTTAGTTTCAAAAACCTTCCTTTTTTATCGGTTGAAAGTCTACAGACGAGGTAATTTTTAAACATAAAAGATTACAATACCAGTAATGATAACAAGGGTCACCTGTACAAAGCACCGTGTGTAGCACTGTGGCTAACACCGCTGGATTTTCAAGTGCTAAATTTATGTTTGAATTCATTTCGAGCTCGGTGGTAAAGGAAAACATCGCGAGGAAACCTGCATGTGCCTGAAGAAGTTCTGACACATGTATATCCACAAATCCGCAGTGGAGCAGTGTGGTGGATTAAGCTCCATAACCTCTCCCTAATAGGAGAAGAGGCCTATGCCCAGCAGTGGGATATGTACAGGCTGTGTTACGTACAAAACATTCTCACTATTAGGCAACCGTTGCGTAATCGTATTGTAAACTGCAAATTTTAAAGGAAAACGTTAATGATGAGATATTTACTTAATGTTCCTCATTATACCGAAAAATTGTTTTCATAATGTCTTTAAAATAGGTATAATTTCTGTCGTTGAGGATTTCCGTTGAACATCCTATTAAGTCTATGGTCCTGTTGTAATAAATTGTGAGTATGATGCGGGTGCGATTCAATTAGATTAATATCTGCGGGCATTAAATTTGACTTGTGATCCAAGAATAAGTACTTGTAAAGACTTCTACTCTAAACCTTTATACTTAATAAACCCCTAAACTATTTTTATTGAATTTTGGTTTGACCTCTGTGAAGGATGCAGGTTATTTTTTGGTGGAATAACTGATAACCATCTGGAGTTCGGTGGATATCGGTTATTTTATCGTCTTACTCAATTATATGATTTTTTCTGTAAAATTAAACAAAAATTTAGAAATATAATTTACATAGATAAATTAATGTGAAATATAATCTGTGAAAATTCTACACAAAACGACAATGCCGCAATGAAATGTGAACGGCCTTGAATATTACCATTTGCCGTTCTCACACTAGATAAAGCATTGTTTAAAATACATTAAGATAATTCGTCGCCTGCTAACATATTTAAAACCAGACAATAATCCTCTAACGAGACCCATTTTTTATGTTATCCGATATTAGATTATTATTGTATGGGAAAAGAATGTCAAAATCTCGTAAAAATATTTTTTATATTTACATTAGTTTGTTTACTATTTTGATGCGATTCTCTGTATTCTATCACTTCTTCTTCTTCCTGGCATTATCCCAGACTTAACCAGGGTCTGCTTTATTCTAGCCTAGGTATTGACAGGTTACTGATTTTTATGCAGAGCGATTGCCGTCTAACCTCCGCAACCCAGGGGGCAAGCCAGTAACCATTTAGACTAGAATATTTACCTACTATGAGTAACGATCGTCATCAGGCGATTGTGATAACAACCGGGACCGACGGCTTTACGTGCTCTCTGAGGTACGGTGGATAAACCACATGGACCAGACCTAGGAACAAATGTTTGTATAAATACAAACATCAGCCCCGAGCGGGAATCGAACCTGCGACCGCCGGCGTTAATAGAGCATTCAGCACCACTACACCAGAGTGGTCGTCCCACTGTATTCTATCAGTTAATGTTTATAAATGAGTTTAACAGTTTCTTGTTTATCACTACTATTCATTTATTTCTCGTTAATCACTATTATGTATTGTATTTGATATAGAGTAAAATAAAAAATATGTATAATTCTACAATACAATTATTAATTCTGCTTAACACTAATATCTTTTTTACTATTTGGATAAATATAATAGTAACGAAATGGGTTACAGTTACAAATGTTACAATTGACTGAGCGTAAAGTAAAAAACTAAAGCAAGTTGCAAAACATTGCGCAAGTAAAAACTATTGAAACTGAACTTATGACCGACTGACAACAAAACTAAAATAGCGATGTTTTTGCTTGGTTATTTTATGTGGGTAATCTGGCAGTTTTTTTAGAGTTTACCTTAGAAGTATGCATTTTTTCCGACAGCAACTTTTTGTGCCTATAGACTAAGTATCCATCTCCAAATTGAAAAAAAAACCTAAGAATTGGAAGTTGAAAAATACATATCTACACTTATGACATACATATATGTAATTTTACATTTCCAAAACATTTCTGGCAAATGTACGGCATATGCATGTGCATGATAGTCACTAGGACACCGTTCGTACTAGCGAGTAACTCCGACCCTGGGACAAAGTATCATGACCCAAGGTCGACAAGTTAGTGAGGTCTAGGTAGCATAGTCTATGAACCAGAAACTGGATGGACTTTATCTCCGTCCGGAGTAGGGTTACCACCTGTTATGTTATTCTAGGATCTTTTCCCAGATTTCCAAGACGTATGTAGTTTTGCAGGATAGTTTTTAGGCTGTCTCGTTTTTTAAGTAGTAAAAACCACAAAAAAATTCTATCCTGCTTTCATCATTGCGTCCTGCTTTTAAGTCGATTGTTCTCATTTTTGGTTCAATTGTTAACTTTGTTTTCTTAATTTGGGAATGGCAACTCTATCTCGAGAACCCTAAGAACGAGACTGTAAACAATAAGTTGACAGAGTTTCATCGCAATCAATAAACAATATGACAGAAAACAAACAAACAAACTTATTTTTATTTAAATGATTTACAGTGCGTTTGACCTTTGCCATCTGTCAGATATAGACCTGTGTTACCGTCATTATATGTAAATAGCAGCTATAATTTACCGTTAATGATAACTTGAAGAAATTGTTATTGAAGAAGTTATTGTGGGGGATCGTTCGTCCGATGGTGAGGAATAAGGCGGTTGTTTGTATATTTATATATTTACAGAATATTTACATTATATAACAAATATTAGAAAGCAAAAGAAAATTACAAAGAAAAACATGTGCACAGAAAAGAAGTCGAGAAAAGAAGAGACATTTACATTGTATGTACAAAATAGGCGCGCGCTGTCAACGCAACGGCGGCTTGCATGGCAACGGCAAAACAAGGCTTACGCCGTGACTTTGCCTATGAATTATTGTCCGCCACATTATTATTAACTTATACTAGTTATTAAAAATATAACCTACTTAATGATATACAATGATTAGTAAAAATTATAGTCCCAAGCTTTGGAAAATTACATTCTATTTACTAAGTATGTACTTTAAAGATATTAGGGTTGAAATAAAACTAGTTTGAATGGATTAAAATCGCGTATATTAATTATTTTTATCATCCCGACGTTGCGAGCACTTTACAGCATTCGTGGTCATTTTCATTCAGTCGTTACTAAGACAACATTATAAGATATTAGGGTATCATAAGCAACCAAGTTCTAAATGTTAATTTTTAGAATCCACAAAATTCTATTGATATATGATAAATATGATAACACGAAAAGGGAACATAAATAGAAATGAAATATAAATGTGTCTAACTTCGATACTAGTAATAAGAAGCTAAAAAAAAATGTTAGTTTAATTGTGCGTACTACAAAGGCATCTGGGTCGAATTGATTGTTTTAAATTAATTCAGGAACATTACATGATGCTTAGCTATATTCCATTGGGATTTGAAGAAGCCACTATAAATAAATAGTAAATAAAATTTCTAAAAATTTAGTTATTACTAATTTGCTACTATAAGTTTTCAATAGAAACCCCGTCGATACTAGACAAGGTCAAATCTCAATGTTAATTTTAAGGTCTTAGCTTTCTCATATAGGTAAACAATATGTTTTAAATGGCGTTGTTTTTTAATATATTTTTATACTCTCAATATTTTATACTAGCAATAATATATACATCAATTTCAAAATATTGATAAACTTATTTCTTCATATTATTATTAGTTATTTTTTTTGATATTGTAATATTTTTTACTAGCTTTGCCAGTCTATAATACATATAAAATGCAGTAAGACAATAGGTCTGACAAATTAAGAATTAATTGACAAAGAAAAATAATTATATTAAAACTTGACGAAAGTAATTTTTCATCATTTTTAAAAATTGTCAATCAACATTGAAATACCAACAGATTTATCATTTTCCTTTTCAGCAACTATGTGCCCTAGCAAAGCAATTGGATATGACAGAGAGGGAGGTCGAGAGGTGGTGGCGCCTCCGCCGCTGTCAGGACAGGCCTTCAACACTCGTCAAGTTCTGCGAAAACGCCTTCAAGTGTACCTTCTATATCTGCAACTTCACATTCGGCCTTGTCATACTATGGGATAAGGAGTGGTTGTGGGACATCGATCAGGCGTATATTGGGTACCCTCATCAGGTGAGTTGAAATCAAAGCAGGTAATTTTGAATAGAAGATACAAATGCTTTAGACTTTTTATTAACTTTGTTATTAGAAAAGGCGCTAAAATTTTATTTTAAAGACTGGACATAATTAAAAAACTGAGTATAAAGTGACTACTGACTACTGAGTATAAACCAACTTCTGAACAGTCCTTGTTATTAACAATATTTTACTGCAGGTTTTTGCTGTGGGCCATTCATAAGGTGTACCTTAATTATTTGTCCCCAGGGTCTGTCGAGCGACGTGTGGTGGTACTACATGGTGTCGTCGGCGTTCTACTGGTCGCTGACGCTGTCGCAGTTCTGGGACGTGCGGCGCAAGGACTTCTGGCAGATGTTCGTGCACCACATCGCCACCATCGCGCTGCTGTCCTTCAGCTGGGTCTGCAACCTGCACCGCATCGGCACGCTCGTGCTGCTGCTGCACGACTGCGCTGATATATTCGTTGAGGTTAGTGTTATGAGGGTACGGTCTTGACGCAGTATCCCATCTGCCACAATTGCAGGAACCAAGACACTAGAGTGCTCGCTGAAGACGTGCCCTGCACCTACGACAGAGAAGCTGGTCTTTGGCTTGGTCCAGGAAATATATCCAAATTTCTTATGGACAGTCCAGTCGGCATTGCTAAGAAATCTCGGTGTGGGAAGCCAGTATCTCTTTCTAAGAAACCATCGTGGCCCAAAAGGAGATTATAGAATTTCTCGCCCGCCCCACTAAGACGACTCAAAATTCAAGTTCTTGGCCCCGGCTAGTCTTGAAAGCGAAAAAGGGATAACTCCGGCCGTGGATTCATGAGAAAGGTCTTTTTGATCCGTTTCATAAAGCCGCGAAAACAGTAGTTCAGATGGGCTCGGACCGCCGAATGCACTAGCGAGGGATGTGGCAAGAGCATGACAAAACTTCTTTTGCCAACGACAAGAGCTTCCTATCCAGGCGCGGTCCAAAAGGTTCACAGGGGATGACCTCCCAAAACCCTAGATGTCAAATGAAAATTCTTTGTTGGCATAGTAAAATTTCGGACAGAACATGTCAAAATCACCAAGTTTTTAAACTTACAGAAACATTCTAAGTGTATTATAAGAAATAGCACTAAATAACTGTACTACAAAGTCTGGTATATTGTTTGTGACCTCCACCCCACCTCCAAAACATGTGACCCTCCCCAACGCGCTGCGACCGCGCCTGTTCCTATCGTTAGGAGAGGCAGCGGTTGCGCTTAGGAAAAGTGAATCTGTGACCACTGCGTTTTCATGTTGTTTATAAATCCGAGAATTTTAGTGAGCAAAATACTCTCATGACCTGATCTCTCCAGGAGTCGGGTTTCTGAAAATTTTCTCTGCACAATTTATAAAGGGTCTTATCTCTTAATAGAATTACTTCCATAAAAATTGGGTTGCAGTAGTTTGTGTATGTTTCTTGAGATGAATTTCGTATTCTAGAAAAACTTTTAAGTAATCTTGTTTCTTTTAATATTAGTAATGTTTTAACATTAGTAAGGATAATATAAAGCTAAATTTATGACACATTTTTAAATATATTTACTATGATTTCCAGGCGGTGAAGGCGGCGAAATACGCGCGCTATCAGAAGACCTGCGACACGCTGTTCCTTGGTTTAATCGTGACGTGGATCAGCACTAGAATCGGCATCTTTCCCTTCTATATTATTTGGAGGTTGGTTTAATATACTGCACTATTAAATATCAATTTTAATTTAGCTGGTTTTAGTGTTTCATGTCAATGCACATGGTGTGATAATATTGATGTTATTGTGCCTGGATGTGTCTAACATCTGTTATAACTAAACAATGCATGGACCATTGAGGTCCTAACGAAACTCGATCGCCGATGTAGTACTGTGGTATAATAAAGGATAATAGGAGCTAACCGTGAGTTGCAAAATAACAACATAAAATTAATTAATAGTTGCACAGTTTGACTGTAATATTATTAAAAAAGTACAATGTAGCTCTATAGTTCTATTCCAATTTTCAATGATCAGCTATACATACTTCATATTAATGTTTAACATGAATATATTAAATTCCAGCACCTCAATCCGAGCCCCAATGCTGCTGCCGATGTTCCCAGCGTACTATATATTCAATTCGCTGCTTTGCCTGTTGTTAGTTCTGCATGTTGTGTGGACTTGCCTCATACTGCAGATTGCGTATAACACTATCAAGGCTGGACAGGTTAGTGTTGGATTATTTTGTTTTATAATTATATTATTTTTATTGTTATTGCGAAACTTTTGATGTTTGGATGTGTTATAACTAGTGAATAGTTTGTAATGGAAATGTATGGTATATGAGGGTTAACGTTAAAATATAATAAAGGTTTAACTTTTTATCACAAAAATCGCGACACATAAGAGGAAAAGTCGCGACTTGCAGCAAAATCGGTTCAGTTGTTTTCACATGAAATAGTAATAAAAATCAAACAAACTTTGCCCTTTATAATATTTCAAGTGATATCAATGGTCTTTGGTTTTTAATATAATATCCAAAATGTACTTTTTATATAAGAAACTGTATGCAATGAAATTAATTAACGTGTATAATTTCAGATGGAAGGCGACATAAGGAGTTCGAGCTCTGAACTCAGTGACAGTCCGAATCACTCCAACCACAGTTCCCCCACGCGCGCTAACAATAAAAAGTAAGCTTACAAACTTATTACCGAACCGGCGGTAGATTAAAAAAAAATGTAAACTGACGACTCAAAAGTGCTCCCAAAGCCAAATTGAATAAAGAATTATTTGAATTTATTAGAAAAATTCTTATTACACAACTTTATCCCTTATTAAGACAATATACTAAGTAGAAATACACATTTGTAACTATTGCTAGTGGTTAGAAATTGTTATAAAATCCAAATTTAGCAATGGTTATAAAGTTCGTTCAAAACTGATTATACTTGTTAATTAATAAGATCATTTTGTTTCAGACACACATAAATAAAATTCAAATAGAATCTTGCAAGTCAAGTGGACTCCTCACTGGATCTCGGGTAATATGTCTGCTTTATAAGACGTATAACATATTACACTTAAGAATATTTCATTTTTTTTTTCAAAAAAAATATATCAAGGGTTTTTTAAACATTTTTTTTTCTAAAGGTTTAATTACTACTTATTGTTAGTAACCAGTGTTAATGTATCAAATACTTCCAAAACTAAAATAATATTCTTTGTAAAAGAAAGAAGACTATAAAAAAAAAATTTGTTTTGTAATAAACAAAATTACTACCCCAGTTTAGAAAAATATTTTCATTGTGTATTTTTAGTCTGTCTAAGCATTTCGTTGCATTCTATTATAAGTAAACGGAAGGTAATTATAAAAATTATCTACTATACGTAAGGAAAATGTGAAACATCTATAAAAATATTAATATTGTATATGCGAAAAGTCGCAATACTGATATAAATCTTGGACAGATCTCGTCAAACATTTTAAGTCGATCAATGTTGATTGTGAAACACGAATGCGATCCCGCAGCCTCTCCATTTCCGTGCTGCTGCAATCTCACATAACCCGATGAACTCCTCCCTAGGAGACGGGTATCTATTAAGATTTACCCTACACCAAAACAAAAAACAAAAATTAATTTTGTGTAGTCAATAATGACATTGATCTTATTAACTCTAGAAGACGCAAACATAGTTTATATAGCAAAGAGATATTTATTTAAAAAATAAAGTCGATAAATTCAAATCCTATGGCACATCGCGTCTTACCATGAAAATTTTCTTACCATAGACTCTGATAGATGTTTCACATAAAAGATAAACAATTTATAATCTGTATTTGACGTTATGTCAAAAAAGGGGGAATTCCGGGTGGGAACGAAATTCCTTTCACTGTAATTTATTCTATGAAATAGCTGAAAATGAATAAGGAATGGATGAGAATACCAAAATGATTGATAAATTGATAAAAATGGCCATTCTCTGATAGTCTTTGATTTCCTAGCATTTTAGTCTGTCTCTCTCTTTAACTTTACGGCAAGCAAATACGCTGCATAAAATCTGTTATATTTATATAGAAAATATTTGAGTGACGCCATTT
>DVXP01000309.1:0-22641 GCA_018235645.1 Junonia grisea | reverse complement strand
CGTTTATACTTTTCTAGATATCGAGGTATTCCACATTACCTTAAGTATCCCAAATATGCTGACTTTCCTCTATCTATTTAATATGTATTTTGCACATTGTATCACTAAATCGATCTGTCACAGTATCAATTGTCATACTTATGTCAAATTTATAACAGTAGCCCTGAATAAAACAAAACAAAGAAGTAGCAACGAGCAATGGATAAAATATCAAAAGAATTAAACATAAATAGTAAAAATATTTTCGCCACTGCATCACCAACGTTATTCGCAGTAGTCGTCCATAATACTTGGTTAAGGAAATGGTTAAAAAATGCAGAAGTTGATAATTGTGTAAATAATTTAGATTTTACACTGCAACCTGGTGAAAGTGTTCCTTATCCGTGGAGAAAAATATTTATTAGGGTAAATATGAAATAATCCATTTATATTAATGCAGATCTTTTAGTATTATATTCGTTGTATCTATTATTTTACGTAATTATTTGTTTTAGATATTAAACAAAAAAGTATCAAAAGTTTTACCTCTGCCACGATATAAATTAAATGAGGCTATTGTTGAGACGCCGTTAACATTTTCTCAACTGCTGCAGTATGTCTCGCAAAGTAATCAACGTAATTTGTGGAAGGAGTCCTATAAGAAATATTGTCAGAATAATGAGAGTGTCAAGGAAAGTACCATAGTTAATCTTTTGGAGCACGATCAGCTGCTGTCCGAAGTTCTGATAAGATTGTATGGCTGTAACATAATAAGAGTAAGATCTGATGCATCTGGAAAATTCACAGATTACAAAGAAACAGCCAACAAGCATGTCCTGAAATCTTATGAGACTCATGTCAATTTATTAGCAGCAATGTTCATATTAGAAACAGATAATAATTACTTTATAGTGTACAGAGGACATTATGAAAATAATTTATTAGATTGCTTAAATTTTAGTCCAAATTTAATAGATAAGACATATGCTAGGGGTTTGTTTATTGTGTACCAGTTGCTGAGTGTTTCCAAGGCGCTTTGTGATAGAGGGTTAAGTTTGGGTACTCTTAAATTGCAAGATATTTACATGTCGGAAGACTTGTGGCTTCAGATTGTACCGCCAGTAATGAATAACATACACTGCCTGGATCCTGCGTTGATTTGTGAGCAGAATAGGAATAGACAGACATCGAACCAGAGTCCTCCATTAAACAGTCAAGGTTCTCAAAAGAGGGGGGAAGAATGGTGTTGGAGGAGTGATGCGGTGCAGTTGGAGAAGCTGTGCATGCTCTGGGTGAAAGGCAGGATGTCGAATCTGGATTACTTGTTACATTTAAATGTGCTAGCCGGGCGATCAGCCAATGATCCACAGGCACACTTTATGGTCCCGTGGGTCACAGATTTTAGCTCTAGATGTGGTGAGTACTGCTTCTTTGGTTTTTCAATTTGAAAAGAGTAACAGTTGAGTTTCTTACCGGTTTTTCATGGCTAGGATCTACCTTCTAAACCGGCAGTAGATTAAAAAAATGTAAATTGACAATTTAAAAGAGCTTCCAAAGCCATCATGAATAAAGAATATTTTGAATTTGAATTTGCATTTCAATGTGTTTGTTTCATTATGTTAAAGTTAATAACTTTTGTAATTTGAAGCAAATATTGTTAATATTTTAGTAGTTTAGAAATTGCTATGTTTTTTTTTAAATATCAATTCATAAATTACATATATTATTATGTTACTTTTAAGATGCTTAGTATATCATTGCCATTACCATTCAGAATATTTAATAAGTTTCTAAAATATTTCTAATTTTCCCCAGTATATTTTAAGTTTGCAATTTTATTCAGGTCGTAATTGGCGCGATTTAAGCAAATCAAAGTACCGTCTGAACAAAGGTGATCGTCAACTGGACATGACATATGATGTGTTAAGTTGCAATGGTCAAATTCCGCACCACGTCACTGATGCTCTGTCTGATATCACATGCTATGTCTACTTGGCGCGCAGGTAAATAAACATTAGAGATAAGAACTGAAATATCGTTAAGGCTGTGTATACATTGAGCGTGTTGTAATTCGTATTATATGACGCTTGAAATTCGTTAAGATAAATTTGCTTTAGATGTGCGTATACTAAGCATACGAAAATACTTGGGTTCATTCAAGTATTACGTAACGCAGTTTGGGGGGAGGGGAGGGTCTTGTAAAAAGTTACGGTGCGTTATGGAACCGGGAGGGGTATAACAACAACGCGTTACGTAACAACAAAATTGTGATTTTTAGATGAAAATAGTATCGCAAAATATTTTAGTGACCATTTTCACCCAAAAATTTTGGTAAAATGTTACCTAACGTCTCGGGGGAGGGCTACAGAACAACGTTACGGTGCTTTACATGTGGGGGAGGAGGGGTCTAAAATCTTCAAAAATTGCGTTACGTAATACTTGAACGACCCCCTTATTTTATGCGTTGAAAATACGAAGATACATAAAAGCCCTAAAACCAAATTTAATCTTAATGTGTTACCAACTTAAAACCGAAAAGGAGGAGGTTCCTAATTTGTCAGGACCTATTTTTTATAAAGCGAACTCTTTTAATGTGTATGTAACCCTACAATAAATGTTATTTAATTGATTTTTGTCATAGGACCCCAAAGGATACTCTATGTAAATATGTGCGCAATAAGTGGGTGCCAGCAGAGTACCCTGCGTCGATTCAACGCATGCAGGAGTGGACGCCGGACGAATGTATACCAGAGTTTTATACCGACCCCACTGTGTTCAAGAGCATGCATGAGGATTTACCGGTAAGCCTGATATTGGTATATATTTGAAATTTTTTATACATAAAATTTTGTCAGGCATTAGCAGTTTGGATGCGGCGTCAGACTTAAAAAAGTGGACTATTGGCTATCTAAGACCTTGGTGACCATTCGCAGTACATGCCAAGAAAAACTAAACCCTCCCCAAATTTGTCACGTAGTATGAAAAATATAAATTTTAGTGACCCTTTTTTTTAGGTTTCCACTTTTTTTTTTAATGGGATAGGATGGAGGATGTTAAGGATGGGGAAGGGGTGGGGAATTGGACCTCCGGCAACCTCACTCACGTGGCGAAACACGATGCAAGCGTCATTTTACGCCGGTTTTCACTTTGAGGCAGCGACAGTTTTATTTTTTTAAGTTTCGACTCTGAATCGATGTTTGTATAACATACATGTGGACCCTTCACCCCATACGTTAAGGAGACGATTGAGCGTAGTGTTTTGAAGAACCCCCTCCGCTCCTAAATAGGTCTCTTGGTTTCCTAATATGACCGTTGACTATTTTTAACTTTGGTCTTGGATCTTTGGTTTGGTCTTTAATCTACTTACTATCATCATTAAAAACGTACCGAGTATTGAATATACATATTCGTTACAATATGTAAATTGTGTCTCTTTGACAACACCATACGATTACTTAAAAAATAAATAGCCTAATAAATTACAGTATGCCAAGTACCTACGTTATACTTTAATTAGCGTGTATAGTATAATTATGATTATAATAATCTACGTCTTGTTGTTATGGCAAATTAAAACCGTATTCAATTATTTTAATTGCAATAATTATAATTGTAAGTCTAAAAGCAAACGGTATTTTTTACAACGATTAATTAATCACTGTTTGTTAAAAATTTTCGTAATAAAAAAAGGTATATACATACCTAATTACTTGTAACGCGATTATTAATACGATTAAGGCAAAAATATT
This sequence comes from Junonia grisea, assembly GCA_018235645.1. Lineage (NCBI taxonomy): Eukaryota > Metazoa > Arthropoda > Insecta > Lepidoptera > Nymphalidae > Junonia > Junonia grisea. The sequence goes on along the minus strand of DVXP01000309.1, from coordinate 18,913 downwards.
AAAAAAGTTTTTTTTTTATTGTTTTCGGTTAATAGATAATTGGGTTTAATTAGAAAAAGATGTTTTAACCTAACACTTAAAATTACTTAATTGACTAATATACTGAACTATTAATAACAAGATAAAAAGTGAGTTTTTTTGTTTACCCCACCTCCCCTTACTTTTACCCCTATGTACCCCTATGAAGACCTTTAATATTTACCAGACCCCTCGTCCTTCTTACGTTAGATTAAGTCGTGTTTTAGTAAAGGATTAATTGCACTGTTTATAACTTGACCTACATCAATATATTTTTTATATACATTTTGACGATTGACGAAATTTGACGTATACCTATTTAGACGAATCAGGAAAGTAGAAACATACAAGCAAACGAACAAACAGAAATTATGTTCCTGTAATAAAAAATACAAGCTCACTTAATAATATTTGTAAACAATTTATGTTTATTTTGTAATAGTGGTCGGCGTAGAACCAGTTTAGTATAGTTATCGTGTACAAACAAGGCTGATAGCTGATGTATTTGTCATGTGATAGCCCCTATCTTATTGCTACGGGTTCGTTCGCTATAATTAGGTACTTGTAGGTATGGTTTTCGATTAAACAGAGTATATTGGTTTAGTAGCAAATTACAATTTATTTCAAATAAGTAGGTATACCTAAATATGTCTGTCTAAGTATGTATGATTTTCGTTACATGTTGCGTTTTTTGCTACTTCTTTAAATAAGAGTTATAAAAAACACTTCATTCCTTAAATTTATTATTCCTTTATTTCGCGGAATTCGCGGAAAACATAAATACACTAATATCCGCGTGGACAAGAAAAAATAGTCTGCAAAGGACTTCGTGGCGATTTGTTAATTACACTTTTTGACTATCATCAGGACTTTTCAGTGGCCTAAAAATGTAGAAATTTCTAATGATATTATTCGGCTATGTCATCAACCCATACATTCCCTTAGACGTTGCGTCAACGACCCCTTGCTACCCTTTTACAAGAAGACTTAAAAAACATTTAGGTTTAACATGAATAAGTAATACCTATTAAGCTTTGTATTCGTAATTCTAGGATTTAGGCATTCCGTCCTGGGCGACTTGCGTCGAAGATTTCATAACGAAACATCGAGAAGCTTTGGAGAGTACGCACGTGTCAGAGAACCTCCATCATTGGATTGACATTACTTTTGGTTATAAGTAAGTATAATTTGCTTTGGTTAACCTTTCATGACAAGTAAAATTTAAGCAATTTATCTATAACAGACAGAAAGGTCAATGATCGTTCCCCCAGATCTCAAGGGAGCTAACTTAAAAGTCATCTAATTCCTACAATCGATAGAAGCTCTATAGTTTTGTGACATATTTTCCAGTATTTATTTTTTTTTGAGTTAGCTCCCTTTAGATCTGAGGGTGCGAAATATAAGTTTAAACGAGTTTTTCTTCAAAAATTAAAATGAAAACATCCTCAAAATATAAAATTTTGCTTCTTTTTTCAGACTTTCAGGATCAGCAGCAGTCAAAGCGAAAAACGTTTGCTTGTCCCTTGTGGACGGTAATACACGTACGAGACGCGGTGCGACCGTACAATTGTTGACCGCCCCTCATCCGCCGAGACGCATGCGAGCGCCCCCGCCCGCACCGCCTCGTCTGCGGTGGACGGCCCCTAGAGACGCCAGTAAGTTGATACTGGGTCAATCTTCATAGATAAACGACTCCGGTGGGAGTCCTGCGATGGCCGATATCGGCACGGAAACGGAGAGCCTACGGGATCGCATTCACATGCCCATCCATTGCCCCTCCCGTGCATTGCTCCACTCAGTCCGCTCCGCTCGCGCAAAAGCCAGTTTGAAAAGGGCCAGTTAGTACTTGTATGTAGCATTATAAGGTTACAATACCGCCCCCCATCCGCCGAGACGCATGCGAGCCCCTCCGCCGCGTCTGCGGTGGACGGCCCTGAGAGACGCCAGTTAGTACTTAAATTACAGGTCTTATGTCAAACGCGCGTTTTTGAGTTTCCGGTTTTATCAACAAAAAATACATAGCCTAGATAAATATAGATTTAAACGTTTATTTCAAAAATTTTGGCTACTAAAATATACGCCGTCTTTTTTTTCTAGGAAAATCCGTCCGAGATAGTTCCGATGAAATATCGGACGATGAAGAAGAATCGAGTAGTCTTCCACAACACGTATCACGCCTGAGCGTCCCAGCTCAAAGGTTTCGCCGCCACAAGAGCAATACCAGGGCGCGATCCTTATGTAAGGGACAGGAAGAAGATCTTTCGAGTAGCGAGGGCAGGGCCTCTTCGCATTCGAGGCATTACAGAGTGCAACGATCTGAACTCGGTAAAGGAATCATTTACTTGCCCAAAGAATTCAATCCCGCAGCCTCGATACAAGCGTTAGAAGCATTGGACAACTTCCGTACTAAATGTTTCTTCAGCAAAGCGGAAGATAAAGAGAAACAGAAAGAGAGTGGAACAATTAACTTGTATCCAGTCCAGCAAGAAACAAAGGAAATTGAACATCCAGTATCTAAAGAAAACTTGGAAGAAACAGCCTTCACCAATCACATGTTCTTAGCGTCCTATGATCAGGGTTATTTGAAAAAGTTCAATCAGGATAATTTAGAAAATGTTTTGAAAGAACGGAAGAATAGAATGTTCAATACTCGCTATACAACAGACGCGGCCGTCTACAAGCATTTCATAACGGAGAGTCGGCGGCAAGATATGATCGTAATTGGGTGCCTTATTGTGGAAATATTCTTACATACCTATATGCGTCCCTTAAGATTATCTACCGAAAATTTTCTCGAACGATACAAAAGTTGTCGTACCATATTCAAATACAATTTCAATGCGATGCCAAAATGTGTAAGTTACATAGCATCTTTACTCCTAGATGTTGAGCCACCAAGTTTAAGCTTTAGAAATGAACTGCCATTTACTAGAGAGGAATCTACTAAGAAAATAATAGTCACAGATAAAGGCTTACCGCCACCAACGCCTTCTCAATTATTACAGCCTTTAATAATGCAGCACTTGATACCTTTCCCACAAAGCTTCAGTCTTTTACACAATCTCGTGAGCACGTTACACGAATACGATCTGACGAGTAACGAACTTCAAATACTTTATACTTATGAATGTGACGGAACCCAGTGCGAGATATATCAGAACATCGATAAAACCAAACTGTATTTCACACAGAAAATAGCCGAGGGAAAAATACAAGCTTGTATCACTCATTTAGGTGTACTTCTGAATCAGGTGACTAGCGAAAACCAATTTAACATCCTTGATATCTTTCTTCAGCATTACACACAAATGCTTGAAAATAAAGAGACTTCAGTGCTCGCTGCTTGGCATTTATTTGATGTTATAAGTAAAGCATTAGGCCCTGCGGAAACCCAAAATAAACTGCTGAGACACATATTAAACCTTTATGAAGATGATGACTATGTCTACGATAAGTCAGATCATCATAAGCTGACAGATGTTGATGCTATCACCAGTGCAGGTCTAGCGAGTAAACAGAAATATGTGAAACTATATCATCACATATTTCTTCTCCAATTGATGGTCAGACTGGGCCTTCAGTGTTTCTTGGATAACTTCACACAGCATTTGGTGGAGGCTGTGGGCGGATACAAAGATGTTGGTACTGAAAGTGTATCACCTGGCCATCTTTGTCACAATCGCGCAACGTTAAGCAAAAAACCGAGATACTCTGATGATAATCTTAAAAATGCTTTAACAAATACTTCAGATATCTTCTCCCCTGATACGTCTTATGGTTCTGAACACGTAGTTACTCCAAATGTAGAAAAAAGTATTTCGGAAGTAAATGACGTTACGAAAGAAAAAGATCAGGATAGTAGAAGTGAGAATGAGTTATTCCACTTTGAAAACGATAAAGAAAGAAATCCCAGTCGCAACAGCAGAAGCAAATCACCTACAGGTTCTCTGGATTCAAATAACAAAGATTCAAACTTACTACAATCTCCTTCGTCAACGGTAGAGTATACCTCACCAGGAAATTCGAGATTCTTCACCAACATCTCGTCACCAGGTTCAAAAGAAACTAGCGTAATAGTTATACAGGATGAGAACCGAGAGACAACATCAGATTCGAATAAAATGGTCACGTCACCGACCATTGAAATACCAAAGCCCATGTTTACAAGTTACTTGCATTTCGCCGAAGAAGACAAAAAATCAGACAGCGCCGAATCCACAAATGGGCCATTATTACGACAAATTAAGAGCTTAGAGCTGACACGGAACGCAGAAAATAAAGCTGTAAATATACCTCTAGTTAATGAAGAAGATTGCGAACATAATGAGAAAGACAATGGTGATTACAAAATATCAGACATGAGTTCTGAAAGTCTGATCTGGTTGTCGCATAGACTAGGTCCAGTGCTTACATGTAGATATATCACAAGAAATTTGCTGAAAATGCTTACTTTATGCTATATCGGTAAAGAAAATTTAGCGCCATGGGAAAGCGATGAGAAGGATGAATTCGACGAAATATCGATAGTGAACAGCAAAGTCGTTGGCGACAAAAACGCAATGAAGGTCATCAAGTGTCTCACTTCTATTGTTGGTGAGTATTGAGCTATTTTACGTTAGTGTCCATAAAAATTATTTAGTTTTAAAAGAAATTTAAAGAAATTAAAAAAAGAAAATTGTTCAGAAAAGTAAATTTAAATAGTCAAACTTTTGATCTTCAATCTTAGTCTTTTCCTGGTAAGAAAGAAACTTTTCAAGCTATTGCCATGTGTAATGTGTACGTTATACATGCTCATGGTATACTTAAAAAAATGAAATGTCTTATATTTACTTTTATTTCTTGCAGCGATGTACGGGGAGCACCTGATAATATTTCAGTACCTCCCGCACATGGGAGAATTAATCGCGTCCTGCAGGCGTCGGTTGTCTACTCCGTTGGAAGGCGGCGTGGTTGCCTGCTTGCAACTCATAAAATATCTCCTACCATTTATATCTGATGTTAAGGTCATGGAACAGTTGCAAGTAAGCTTATTTAATATAATTATTATGGCATTTAAACATTTAAATATATATAACTCAAAGGTGACGGATCGGGCTGCAATTTAGCATGTAGGTTGATAATATGACGTAGGCATCCGCTAAGAAAGGATTTTAATTAATTCTACCCCCAAGTGGATAAAATAGGAGATGAAATTTTGTATGGAACTTTCTTAATTTTTCGCGCGGACGAAGTTGCGGGCATCAGCTAGTTTTGTATATAATTGTGTTATTTTAACTACTTCAATTTCATATTATTGTAGAAATATTTTATCTACATCATAATCCAATTCTCTAGGCTTGTGAAGATGTTATAAAGTCAAAGATAAGATATGCTTTATGTGCAACTTTGGTAATTTAGTCTTATTTTATGACATAAAAGAAACATATTTGTTGTTGCAATTTTTTTTAATATTATCCGGCATTAGTAGTGTATGCAAAGTTACCCCCCTTCCTGAAGTTGTTACGAGGTGTTGAAAAATATTATTTTAATAGCACCAGTGACTGTGTTATTGTTTCTGTTTATGTTTTGTCTCTCATTTAATATGAGAAAAATCAGCCACACCACCCGCTCTTGTGTTTAAGCGCTGTATTTTGAAGAGTTTCCTCTCCCCTATCCTAAATGGGTCATAGGATGTGTACGGTCCTTAATATGATACTTGTTCTTTTTTAAAAAAATATTGTTTTCAGTTGTATTTATATAATGTTTATTATTTTCTTCTAAATAAAACTAATGTGTTGCTCTGAAAAGAGATATTTTATTTATTTACATGTTTTAAACTAATCTAAAATAACTAAATAAAATACACAATTAAAAATTAAACAAACCTGAAAAGAGAAACAACATTTAGGATATTTAGATTTTATAAATTTCCTTTTACTCTTTTAGATGTTATTTTTACAATTACTTTTTACATATGTCACTATTTTATAAACCTATAGCGGCCAGCTTAGACAATGAAGTAGAACTTCATTACATCTCCCCCCCTAAGTAGTTAATTTCTGCCTCTAGTGCTGGAACAAGTTTTGTTAGATGGAAAAGGTTTGATTCACATTTCTTATGCCCTGTATCAATTTTGTAAACAGAATTTGATAATTTTTCTAACACTTTATATGGACCAACTCTTAATTCATCTAATTTTCTTCTATTTAAACGATTTCCATTCTCGACATAAACTAAATCTCCTACTTTTATTTCACATTCTTTTCTGTTTTTGTCAAACTGTTGTTTATTATAATTGTGTGATCTTATAGTATTTTGTAATGCGACTTTCCTGTCCTGCACTAAATCATTATTCGTTCTTTCCTGTTTTAATTCTTGTGGTAAAATATCAATATTTTTTCCTTCCAATAAATATTTTGGTGAAAAACCTGTTACTGTATGTTCTGTTTCATTATATTTTCGGATACACTCATGAGCAATACTAGTCCAAGCTAATTTGTTATTCTTTTCATTTATTTTACACCTTATTTTATTCACTAGTGTTTGGTTTAACCTTTCGTTCAAACCATTAGAGAATGGTGCATTTACTGCAGTAAATATGATAGAAATATTTTCTCTTTCCAAGAAGTTCTTAAAATCTTTAGAGTTAATGCCTGGATATTGGTCCGATAGTATTAGGTTAATTTTATATCCATTTTCCACATTCTTTATTAATTTTATAAAATCATTCGAATTTTGAGTCTTCGAAGTCAATATGTAAGCATATCTGGTAAAATGGTCCACTAAAAGATGTAAATATGTTTTTGTGGAGCGCGATCCACCAAATCCACCAATAGTATCTATTGATACTATTTCAAAAGGGTAAGTAGCTGGACCCAAGTGGGACATTAGACCATACTTACAATTTCCTCTGGATTTATTCTTTATACAGATTTCGCAATTCTTGCAGAAGTTATTTATATTGTTTTCTAAATTTTTAGCCGTATAGAATGGTTTTATTTTCCGTTTCATTTGTTGTATACCTAAATGACAATAATCGTAATGTATTTTTCTTATAATTTTCTTACTGAATTCTTCTGTTAATACTATCTTTTCTTTTCTTCCGATTTTCTTATAGTATACAGTATTTTTCAATTTTAGTTTATGTTCGTTCTGTTTTATATCTTCATTTTCCTTTTGGTCATTTTGTATATCGACTAATTTTATTAAGTTTACAATTTTAAAATCATCTTCTTGGTTTTCATAGGGTTCTAACACAGGATTTCTACTTAAGTTATCTGCTTCCAGATTATACTTTCCCGGATAGTATATAACCTCGAAGTTAAATTGTGATAGGTAATATGTGAGGTCTCCCAATTCTTCATCAGTTCTAGCCTTAATATTTAATTTTTCTAAAGGTCGATGATCACTAAAAACTGTAAATTTTTTTCCAATAAGCCAGTGTTGCCAATACTTAATAGCTTCTTTTATTGCTAAGCACTCCAGATATATAGCTTTTTTTCTTTTTTGCGTATCGTTTAATTTTTTTGAAAAGTACGCACAAGGCTTTTCATCTCCATTATCTTGTGGTTGTTTTAAAACAGCGCCTATACCTTGTATACTGGCGTCTGTATAAATATGTATCGGCAAATCTGGATCAAATATTGCTAAAATAGGTTTTGAGCATAGTAAACTCTTTATTTTCTCAAATGAACTTTGGCATTTTTCCGACCATATAAATTTCTGTCCCTTTCTTAATAAATTATGTAAGGGATCTAATACAATAGATATATTTGGTACATATTTTCCATAAAAGTTTATTTTTCCGAGAAACTGTCTAACATTTTTTTGTGTTTTTGGTACTGGGTATTCTCTTATAGCAACTAAATTATCTTTTAATGGAGTGATAGTATTATTCTGTATTATATGACCCAAGTATTTTACAGAATCTTGTGCGAAATTACATTTTGAAAATTTTAATCTAAAGCCTTCTTTTGATATTGCTTCCAACAACATTGATAAATGTTTAATGTGATCTGAAAATGTTTTAGAAAAAACTAGAATATCATCAATATAATTTACCGTAAAATCAGATAGTTTATGTTTTCTTATAATGCTGCTTAATATCCTTTGAAAAATAGCAGGTGAAGTTTTCAAACCGAATGGTAAGCAAGTCCATTGAAAATGTCCTTCTTGGGTGACAAAAGCTGTCTTGTATCTGTCCTCAATTTTTAAAGGAATGGACCAAAACGCTGAATTTATATCTAGTGTTGAGAAAAATTTACACTTCCTTGTCTTTACCATTAAATCTTCAATTAATGGAAACGGTTGTGATTGAGGAACTATATTTTTATTCAATTCGCGAAAATCTATACATAGCCTTGACCGTCTTCCTTCTTCTTTTTTATATGCTAATGTTACTGGCGCAGCAAAAGGACTATAAGATTCTTCAATTAATTTTCTTTCTAATAACTTTGATATTTGTTGTTCTATTTCTTTTTTATCTTCAATAGTACATCTGTACGGTCGTTTACTACAATATTTATCTATTATTAAATCAATATGGGCTTCATAACCTTTTACGGTACCTATATCATATTTATCTTTAGCAAAGAGTGTATTATATTTGCATATCAATTTGTCTATTTCCGATTGTTGATCAAAATTCAGATGATTTACTGTTATACAAAAGTTTATTTCTTCAACATGTTCATTGAAATTAATTTGAATTTGGTCAGATGTCTCGTTATTGCTTTTCATTAGATTATCTAATATTCTATGATTATTATTTTTTTCACTGTCTGCTATCTCAGGTATTATATTTTGTTTAATTTCCAACTTATCGGTTTGAATAAGATGGAATTTTTCTATGCAGTCTAATCCAATTAGGAAGTCGTATTCAAAATTTTCTTTGTCTATTACAAAAACATTCATATTATTTTCAATATCAAAAATCTTTATTTTTAATGTTACCATTCCCTTGGTCCTTTTAACGCCATTAATCGTTCTCAAATTTGCAAACTGAATATTATCGTTATCCTGTTTATTACATTTTAAGGATAATAATCTAGAATTTATTAAAGATACATTTGATCCGGAATCATAAATTCCAATAATATCTAAACTTTCATTTACTATAATTTTAACTTTGATTAATGGCGGGATAATTAGTTTTTTGGATCGATTTCATTTAGTTCAGTTTCTAGTTCGGAATTATTAACATGTCTTATCTGATCCCATTTTGTTTTATCATTACCTTTATTTTTAAACCAGCATAGAGATTCAGGGTGATAACGTGTTCCTTTATTTTCCTTCTCACAAATTCCACAAGGTTTATAGATTTCATCTTTTTCTTTTATTTTTCGTTCTTCTTTCTCTTTATTTATCTTTTTCCCTAAGTTCTTTTTATTGACTAAATGTTCTAAGCCTCTGATATTGTTGAATAAATCTTTAGTATCGTTTAAATTATTTCTGTCGATTTCATCAGCTACAAAATTTGGAAGTCCGGTAACAATAAGATCAATTAAAGTTGGTTTATCAATGAATTTATTTATCTCTAACAAAAGTTTCTCCTTTTTTAAGGCATATTCCAATAGTGTACCTTGTTTATATCTGAATAAAATTGCGTACCTGATCGGCGACCATCCTTTGTTGGCAAATGTTTCGCAAAAGTTTTCTCGCCATGTTGACCATTCAGAATCTACCGTGTATTTTATAAGCATAGAACCGTACCAGTCCAGACCTGAGTCCTCTAAAAATAATCTGAGAGTTTCTATTTTAATAATGTCTTCTTCTATTCCTAAACGAGTACATTCTGCTTCAAAAGTAGACATCCATTGCGATACGTTTGAGACTTTTCTGGTGAATTTCTCTATTACAAACTTGTCCGTAAGACTTTTAACATTACAATTCTTGGACGAGTCTTTCCTTGATAAATTCTCTAGAATTCTTTTTAATGCTTCCTCATTAATTCCGAGTGCAGAAGTTTGTTGATGTGCATCTGGCATTACCTCTTCTAAGAAATATCCTTTAAAGTGAATGTTTCCATCTTCATCTACATACGCATTTTTCAATTCTGGTGTAAGTGACATCCAAACTCGTCTTTTATCGTGTCTTTTTTGTAAAGTTGATTTAATTTTTTTAAAAGTCTCAGTTTTACTAACGATATCATGTAATTTTACTGGTTGAAGATGTTCGGGGACTAAAAATATGTGCTCGTTGATATCAGTAATCGAAGTTATGCAAATTAGATTTGTTTTGGGATCTTCACTAGATTTTACTACAAATTCAAATCTTAACTTTTCCATTGTTATATTTCCAAAAATGTTGTTTTATAATGTTTATTATTTTCTTCTAAATAAAACTAATGTGTTGCTCTGAAAAGAGATATTTTATTTATTTACATGTTTTAAACTAATCTAAAATAACTAAATAAAATACACAATTAAAAATTAAACAAACCTGAAAAGAGAAACAACATTTAGGATATTTAGATTTTATAAATTTCCTTTTACTCTTTTAGATGTTATTTTTACAATTACTTTTTACATATGTCACTATTTTATAAACCTATAGCGGCCAGCTTAGACAATGTAGTAGAACTTCATTACATGTATATGTCCGTAAAATATTATGACAGAAACTACGGAAACCTTCATGCGCTCGACACGCACTTGGTCAATTATTGAGTATTATATTAATATTCATTCAATATACTATATTTGTACAATGAATAAAAAATAAAAATATATGTGACTTATTAACCGAATTAGATTAGCGCTTTTCCAAAGAACAAACGAGTTCTAATGTTCTCCTCAACGACTTTTCTTTCCAAACGTAAATACTCTGTAAACGATTTCCTTCGCGTGCATTTTGAGAGATTGCGAACACGTACACGAAATATTGCTTATTGTTAACTAGAATTCGGAATGTAAAAGCAATTATGGTCTTTACGCCATCGTAATAGGGGGTGAAATATTGTGAAACGCTATTAACAAGTTAATAGGTAAATTAGCATTATTCCTCGTCACGAGTTGTTAGGGATTGGTCGAGGTAATAATTAGTCTTGCTGAGATATTACCATTCATTATATTTTGACCCCAAAAACACGTTGCATTGTGCGTTAAATGTACGCCCTAAATGATCAAGTAATATTTCGATCACAATGTATGAAATTTAAAATTTATTTCAAATATCTTTAAATGTAAGAGCTTATGAATTAATTTTTCTTAATAAGTACTATGTACAAGAAAGGAATTTATAATAACCTAATTGCTCTTTAGATTTTTAATCTCAGATATTACTTGCACTACACTACTATACTATAATACTTACGAAATTTACTGACAAATATCACATACGTATGTATGTATTTAATGAAACCGAGCGAATTGGAGGCTTCTCGCTTGTATATAACGAAATTCACTACTAAACTATTTTATTCAGCATCCCCGTTAATTAAAACCTAACTGGCATATATAGCTCGCATTCATTAACGTCGATCAACTGCCCAACCTCACCAAGTGTAAAAAATGCCGCAGTATAAAACAATGGGACGAAAAATGAGAAAAAAAACCAGTATCGGTAATTAAAATGAAAAATCCAACCAATTTTCACACAGTCGACACAATTGAGTCGTGTTATTTAATTGCCATTATTAAGTTATTGAATATTTGTGTCATATTTAAAAACAGTTGATAAAATATTTGATACTTCTATAAATGAGATCTCTTTCAAGCGTATATAATGTACTTACTACTTTCAATTAAACCTCGATGTCTACTTGGTATCGTATATTTTTACAACAGATGAAATCTTTTTATTAATCATACCTCGGTGTTCATCGGACATTGATAGAATTTAAAATTGAACTCTCCTCGTTGTACTTCTTAAATAGAAACACAATCATTATATTACACATAGAACCATACATACATATACAGTGTACAAATTCACCTGAATTATAAATAGCTCATAATAAAACGCCAATATAATTATCCTTATTTAATTATAATCAAGTTAACCAAAAATAAACTCCATATCAATTAAACAAAAATCGTTTCAATTTATTGGCGCTGAGTACACTCCCTTCTCCTGTTTACTCATTAAGGTTAGCGCACACGGTTTAAGTTTCATCGGGTCAGGCCAATCATGTAAATGAAAACAAGCCATGCGATCCAACCCTACGTTTAGCCTCCTGAATATTCAACATTTTCTTAACGGCAGTCCAGATTTCACCGCAATCTAAAACCATAAACGCGCCATTGGCTTTCGGTAGCCGATTACCATTAAAATTGATGGTGACCAGCCGGGACTAGCACTTGTATTGATAAGATCTAGCGTTTTCTTTAAATTTTTATTCTTTTACTTCGACTTTAAGTTCTTTTATTTTTTTATATTAATTGATATCTATGAACAAAAAATTTAGTTACTTTTTTAGATATAGTAAAATGTTTGTTTGGAAATGTAGGACTTTTTTAGATATCGACGTAATTTAGACAAATGCGTACATCAGTTTTATTTTCTAAGGTTGATGCATTTCCTAAAAATTGCTTCACTTATTTTTTTTAAGCGCTTAGTACATTATGTGTTCATTGCGTACATTTATTTATACTAGAGGCCTGTCTGTGGTCTATATATGGATGAATAATGGTAGATCATTGACCTTTTCAGTTAAGCCAATTATTATTTTTTTTTATTATTATTTTAATCTTACACCTTGACATCTGACAATATGGTAACTGCACATGTAGTAGTACCGATGTGTGAAATAGTTTTATTTTAAATGATTTAACATATTTACTGCAAACAACTTTTTAAAAACATTAACTTCGCGAATCCTTCTCCATATAAGGCTTTTCCATACCAAATTTTATACTTCTCTGTTCGTTGAATATACGTGAAAATGTGTAAGAACTTTTCGCTTCACACAATATATAGATAAATATTGAACAGGTATAAAACGTAGCATTGAATATTCGCGAAAGAATGTAAATATTGAAGTGCTGAAATCATTTTTACACGAGGCTTTGAAATTTAAACAGAAACATCCATTTTGATTACTCCCAACTCCACTTTACCTTGTTTCGGGATAACATCTGTTCTAGGTTCTCCGTACGAACGTAGTTATGTATGTACATGACTGTAAATCACTGAAATATGAATGTGGACATCTAATATAAATACTCTCTACTGTTATTTTCCAATAACGTAATATTGTATCAGTTTGTACATCAGCTTGTCAGAACTAAGATATTTCAGTGCGTAGCCTGTCGTGATACTTGTACACGTTTGATACAATCTGTAAAACACAATATACCTAGTAATATAGTAATGAGATAAGCAAAATAGAAACAAAAAAAATATTTCATAGCAGTTACTTCATAATGGAAACTTGATTGTTAAATTACAATTAATAAGGGAGCATTGAAAAATAGCCTTTGAAAAAAAATGGCGCACTCGACTCCTAAAACCCTCTAAATTATGACGGTCCGAGTAACCTCAATATGAAGATCATATCATAGTCATATCAATAGATATATGGTGAATATTAATAAAACCATGCTGGTTTTACCAAACGTATGTTATATTCACATCAAAACGCACGAACGAAGTGAACTAACACAGTCCGTAAACAAACTATCAAAACCGTAGAATATGCATAAAAAAGCCTAACGTTTTTATAGTAAAAAAGAATTCACGAATTTGTAAAATCAGCAACAGGCAAATAGACTGACAGGCGCAAGGGCTCAAACCATTTCATATTCCATTTGGCACGCCATTCGTGACATAGATCGAGAGCATGGAATTTGAAAGTCAATAGAACTGGCTTAACTACAGCATGCGTGTCTATATAATATTATAGTTTATGATATAAATAACTTACTCTCAGAGTTAACAGAGGGTACTTAGTAGTCCGAGATTCAATTGTTTGTTATTTATTAGTAAAAACAATATTTATGAACCATTACGTGTCACCGTGACTACTTTTCAAATAATCCTTATCTTGTTATTTAAATAAATTAAGATCAATAAGTTTCCGCTCGCGTCTTCGACCACGCAGTAATTTGGTCGATAAAAGTACCTAAAATTAGATTTAAAGCCTAAGTCAATCTTTGTACCCCTAAGCAACTGTTAATATGTGTTAATAGTGCTGAAAGGAAGGAGGAAAGAAAACAGGAAAACGTCCCCCGACGTGACGACACATTCATAGCAAAATATTAGTTTTAAATTATTTGATATCTCATAACTATTCCGCTAACTTCCACCACCTGGGATTTAGAATGACGTCATATTATTTTTCGGGTTACTGTAAACAAGCCTTTTTATTTTATACCCATATTGTAAAAATTCAATAAAAATAACTATTCCGCTAACGTAGATGGTCCGCCATATTGGATTTAGACTGACGTCATGCATTTTATCATATATTGTAATCCAAACTAAATTTATATTCAATATTTCAGTTAAATCGGTTGAAGATATTTGTTTAAAAACTGCGTAGATTCCACCCGTAAAACTTACTTTATCATTAAACAGCTGGACCGATTCTGACATTGACAAACCACTAGAAAACACTCTTTCAAATAAAATAAACTATATCCAAATCGGGTCACCCGTTTCAACACACAGACAAACATAGCGGCCAAACTTATCAACCATTCTTTTTTGGTCGGGGGTTAAAAAATGAAATGAATTTTGTTTTTTCCATTTCAGCATTCCACTAACATTCCAAATAAAATCCACCGAAAAATGCTCGCAAAAGATAAAAGAACATCGAAAAATACAAAGGTATAACCAATTAAAAATTCCTTTATTAAAACAAGCACTTTCTTTCGCAGTAATCTTCTTTTCAGGCCTGTCCGTTTGGCTTTCCGTTCGTTTTTGTTTAGCGAAGTCAAGTTGGAGCATTAAATCAACTTTGGGAGAATTCTTAACCTTAAACTTTCGCAAGTAAACGGAAATTTTCAATATTTGCTGAAATTTATAACAGTTGCTGTTCGAATCGGTTTATTTGTTTTTAATGTCCCATCATGTTTAAATAACCAATTTAAAATAAAAAAACGATTTCAATATTCAAGGCTGGAGTATAAATAGGACTAGAAAGAACATGATTTCTCTGTCACAATAGCTGAATATTGTGTATCAGGGCCCTTATTCTCTATGCCAAATCAAAACGTATTTCTATGTTGAAACACGTTATTGTCTTAAAACCGTATTCTCTATGACATTGTGAAATTGAAATGTCACGTTACGTGGCGCGTTCCATGCTGTCAAATGAGTAACTAAGAGATTAATAAAAAATAAACCCGTAACCTTTTTTGAGAGATTGTTAATAGAAAATAGGATCTTGCCATCTCCAAAAAGACAAGAATATCATTATCTATGCTATTCCTTACGTTTTCATGACGTGTGCTTACAAAATACCGTTTTAAGAAGAATCACGATATGACGTCATCCGTTTTGGGCACGTTACGTATCGTGACATAGAGAACGTGGCCCAGAGTCGAGATTCGATGGAAACGCGCAAATTCTAAATCGTGTTCAGACATTTCAAGTTGGTCGAATTTACCTATACCTATGTAATTCCCAAATTAAGAAATGTTTACACGGTATTTGTCATTCTCCTTTACCGTAAAAAAATACCACGAAAAAGCCAATCACCTCTAAGTGATCGAAGGCAATCGAAGTTTATACCAAGAGACAATTTTGTTCGAGACACGAAACTATTCGTGTTATCGGTCTATCCACCTAAATTGCCGTCACAGACGATATTTCAAAATCAAATTACTCCCACCGCGGCGTTTGATACGAGTACTAACATTGTGCCCGCGACGTAGGATTATTCCGTCTAAAGTGTATTGGTGGATCATACCTACTCGTATATAACTGCTACGGTTAATTGAAGTACCTACTTCGTGGTATATTCGTCTATAAAATACAAGGTCTTTTATTGTTGAAAGATTCTGTTTTTATATTTGCTTCAACAACAAAGCAAGTACTACAAATTAAGGGCTTTAAAAAGTGAGTCCGAAACTATATTCAGTGTATGTATGTCTGATGATATATACATTGTGCCCGCGACGTAGGATTATTCCGTCTAAAGTGTATTGGAGGATCATACATAACTTGTACGGTTAATTGAAGTGCATCGTGGTATATTCGTCTGTAAATACTAGGTTTTTTATCGTTGAAAGATTTTGTGATGAAACTAAAATTGTAATATCGTTGTAGGATTATTCCGCCTAATTGACTACACGTCTTGAGTGTATTGTAGGGTCAGATATAACTGCTGCGGACTGTGGTTAATTAAAATACTTCGTGTCTTGTTCGTCTATTCGTTGTACAAGACTAGGTTTTTTATTGTTGGAACATTTTGTGTTTAGATTTTTTCGTTTTAATAATGATCGAAAACATAAACTTGAAATGTCTTGTAACTAGACATGAGTACATGGAGACAACTAGATACTCTTTTAATTAAACAAAAAAAGGGAAAATAATAAAACTAGATTCTTTATTTAAAGCTTAAATAGATATTTTTTTAATTAAATTAGAAACAGAAAAATACTGCACACTTGAACTAAGACAATATAGATTATTGTATTAAAGTGGTAATGATAGTTTACAATTTTCCATTAAAATGAGACAGCCTAGAGGCGATCGCTTCATCCAGCGGTATAATGTTATCAATAGTAAGTGAACGAAGGTGATGGAATTTAATTTCTTCACTAGCTATTTCTCGCGGCGACACGTGAATCTGGCTACTGTTTAGAGTCGAAATGGTCTAGTGGTGAAAACACATCGATTTAAACCAATGGTTCAAACCCTGGCTAGCTCCACTGATCTCGAGCTCGGCTGTGAAAGAAAACATCGTGAGGAAACCTACATGTGTCGGAAGAAATTCTGACACATGTACATAAATCCACTAACCCGCAGTGGAGCAGCGTGGTGGATTTAGCTCCTTAACTATCTCTAATTAGGAGAAGAGGCCCATGCCCAGCGTTGGGATATGTACAGGCTATTACTTTACTTTTATGGTTATTGCTTCGCTGATATTAGTTAAGTCGTAATGTTATAATAGCGAGCAACGTGCTGCCCGTAGTTTGGCTAATATAATATATTTTGTATAGAAACGAGGTTACTCAAGCCCTTATTAAGTTAACATACCTTTTGAAACTATCAATGATCTCAGTGGTGTGTTAAATAAAATTGGGAGGGCGGGTATTTATTGTTTGTTTTTTTGTCTCAAACAAAAATAATCTGTAGCTTCATACATCAGTAATCAAACTATAGAAATTGGCTTTAAGGGTCCAATCTAAATAAAAAGTTAAACCAGTCTGGAAAAAACAAAAAGCGGACGAAATTGAGAAATTCTAACCGACTGCCAGTTTGTAGTGTCGATAAGAGTTCGTCAACTGGCGTAGTTTGCGTGTCTCGTCTGAGCACCACTTTGGTGTTATTCGATTTTTCTGAAAAATGACCATGAGCAAAAAAGTCAAATTTTATTCAATATTATAAAAACCTTAAAAGTCAAATAGGTTAAAAGTTAAATAAAATACAATATGTAATATCTCTCCTTAGCAATAAAGCAGACCCTGGCTTAGTCCGGGAAATATGCTAGGAAGAAGAAGATGTCATATCTCTCCTTAAATTTTGTAGATGTTTTTAATACTCAGAGAGGTATATAATATACTTCGTAGAAAAGGAACATCATTATTTGTAACCCCTTTCGAGGTGTTAAAAAGGCTGCCTAAAATGCTGTATAAATAATTATCAAAATAATAATTTTTGTTTTAGTACTTACATAATAAAGTAACCAAGGCATTAAATGAAGCGGGACAGTTGAAATCTTCTTCCAAAGGACATTAGAGCTGCAGTTTGTAACAAATGTTGCGGGTATTATCGTGCAGGCTACAGCTGCCGGACCCCTTTACATCCTTCGACAAATATTCGCCGAAAGTTACATTTACATTTATATTACAATTTTTTTTATGTGTTTGTCACCTAATTTCTAAACCACTGGACCGATTTAGATAACTTTTACAGCTTCGCTATTAGAATTTTTGAATCACATGTCAATTTAATTTAAATAAAAGTTTAATACTCAGAAATATAATAAAATTTAATTTATAACAAAAATTAATTTGTAACAAAATTATCTTTAAATTTTGTGTATTATTATTTCGTAGCAATTTTTGAAATAAAATTTAATCAGAACCCTAAAAGGGTATAAAAGTCCAAAAATAGTCATTATTTTTCATTTCAAGATACATATTTCATAAAGAGAAAGTTGAGATATTATTTTATTCTACATACATATGTATTATACTACTATTAAGGATCATCGACTGAAGCAGACAAAATTATGAAGCGTTACTCAAAGTTTAATCATAATTCAAGATCTGAATATTAGACGTCTGAATACAAAGTTAATTTTGTATTTCAAAGGATATTTAGAGTAACTTTACAAGTCTAATTTCATAACAAACATACTAAAATTTCCATATTATTAACTTTAAATATAATTTCTTTTTTAGTTTTATTGAAATAAACAACGACTAAGGTAGGAAAATTGTGAAAATTTTTATTAAAATAAAATCATAAATTTTTCTGTTTGTTTACTGGATTCAATAAAAAATCTACATAAATTAGTATTTTTATAAAAGTATCTCTCTCTAGGTGTGTGTCTATTAAATTTTCAGGATTAATCTATCAAATTATTTTGGATGAACTTTTTAGTTTTTAAACTGTAGACGGCAATTGAAGGCGTTTTATTTGGTAGAAATTTTATACAGTCCTATGCCAGTAGTCGGGTATTTATTAAAAAAGAATATCTTATCGGAAGGTATAAGGAAGTTTAGCTACATTGAACAAATTACGATCTTTAGGTTTGACCAATCTTAAGGATTGCGCGAGATTGCTGTAATTGATTAGTTTG
>DVXP01000308.1:0-22655 GCA_018235645.1 Junonia grisea | reverse complement strand
ATAATTCCCACGACTGTATCTATTTTATTATTTTTTGGTTTTTAGTACATTTATCTTAAACATTGCAATGTACATATATTTAACATAAAACCGTTTAACTTAAAAAGTTTTTTTACCTATTTTTATTCCTTATCTTTAACGGAAAATTAAGGCTTCACGTAATGTTACCATAATATACAAGTAACACTTTACTGAATATAAAACGAAATATTTTCCTTGGCTAATCTTTATATTACAAATCCGGTTTAGTCGGTATTAAGAATGTTTTTGTATAAAAAGAAAAACACCGCCTTTCGTCGGTATTGCGTGAGAAGTTACTGTAAACATACAGAACACACGAGGTATAACATTTAATTATACGCTGGCGAAGACTGTTATATGGGCTTATCGGGACATTACAAAGTTAACAGCTTTTGCAGAATTACAAGCACTGAGCGCTGGAACGGAAAACGCTTCTGCTTTCAATATTTTATGATATCGTTTTATTATTTTCCTTTTTGATCAGGCTAAATAAATTTTTCCTTTTTTATTATTTGTGAAGTAGTATTTGGTACGGTAAATGGGTCATCTATAGACTTATTATTTGATATCTTATGTTATTCAATTTACATTAAATTTCAATAGCGGTAGATGATTGATGATCAAGGGACCTACTATCCTTACAGGTCCTGTTGTCATAGTTTTGTCATGTCGTCATCGTCATGGGCTAAGATCATATATTCTTAAATCAAACTAGCAACTTTATTATAACTGCGTTGAAATACGGAGTTAAAACCCAGTTATAACTCAGACTCAGTTTTATAATAATATGATCAGGTATTATCTAAAGAAAATTTCCGTTTAAATTTTCTCCCAGAATGCGTAAATAAAGTTTTGGTCATATCTACGATATGTATACCTGATTTTTAAAAGTGTTTTTTTGCACGAAACGACGATGTATGTATGGCGAATCCAAATGACTTCCGAAATATAAAGTTCCAAAGAATATACCCTCACATAACTCGGATGTCTTTTCGACGTGCGAAAACTCGGCATTATATGTGAAACGAAGTCAAAGACAGAGATATCGCGGAGTGCTCTCTGATGCCTTCCGAGGCAACGTGAGAGATGGCTTTCAATATCAAATTGAATTCCGCGGTTCATTGATTTTCAATTTGTTAGGGGCTCCTCTCGCCATTTACCATAGATACCTAAAAATCCGTGGCCATTATAAATCTTGGCACACCACCACGTAAAATTGTTTTATGTTTTATCTCGAATATTGAATTATATTTGAACTGTGTGTTTTTTATTTTGGTTCGGGAATTTGAAAGCTTTTAATTAAAATACCTATATTGAAAATTTAAAGTATTATTAATTTTAAATACATATTTTATATTTTTATTTATCTGTGCTGGTATCAGGTATCATAAAATATGAATTTATTATTATTTGATTAAATATAATATTTTATTATTTAGTACATTTATGGTTTTTAAATATTGTTGAAATATTATAAAATATATTTTAATTATCGTTATTACTTTCGTTTTTATGTCGTGTGGAAACCGCAGGGTGCAGCTAATTAAAGAAAAGAAAAGTAAGATAGATAAGAAAAAATACAACTAAACAACTGTAAAGCTAACATACAAGGTTTGTTAATGGTAATACCTATTTTGAGTAAGGATACTAGGTAACACAAGAGCAAAGTGAATAGCCAACATACACAATAAAGTGCCAATTAAATCTCTGCCTGTTTGTATCCACAATACGCTTCACCCCAATTCACTTATAATACGTGTATATATCGTTTCAACGAGAAAATCCATTTTGCTTCGAGCATTTTACGAAAAGGAAATGTGTGTTTCCCATGATTTATATCCCAAATAGAGGCACGAGGTGACCGACTATGCGAGCCGGCTGGCTGCTGGCGATAAGCCGGGGTCTTCATATACCCTAAGAAAGAAAATAAACAAACTACCCTTCTGACTTATATTCGCTCAATAATCTCGAGGCTATGACACAATAATGATGCCGTATGTAATACATAGGTAAACTTTACGAACTAAGCTATTCGAGTAAGTGGCTATAAACTTTCGGCCCCATAAAACAAGGGTCTATAATTAATCCTGATTGGTTATGTACAAAGTTGGTATTGTCGTTTACGTGTTGTTCTGGGTGAAATTGTCGATATACGTGAATAGTTAATATCCAGTGAAATGATAAAGTTAATTTCGTTATCTCGTTAATCACACCCGTAAAAGAGAAACAATTTCAAAGCTATGAAAGCAGATAACTGATCGAAAAACAATATTTTCACGCTCGATTATATTTGAATCGTGGATATTTTACATCGAGGTATTGAGGTCAAAACAAATCTTCATAAAGGTTTACGCGTTATTTGAAATATATTTTATGTTTGGTTATACTCGTTTTTGCTTAGCGATTTCACTCGATTTCACTTAGAAGCTTTTTTATTAAAACCTAGGACGTATATTACTGTGTAAATTATTTCATCGCCGTATATGGGAATTTGTAGTGCCAATGAAATTACAAGTGTATTGCTGGCTTAAAAAAATATTATTTCCTTTAGATTGAAGGTGTAAATAGGATGTAAGGGAAGTAATGAGTTCGGGATTTAGACTTCTGCCTCTTACTCACTGTATGAAACACAGCTATATTACTAATGCAGCTACTTCATGCCAATTTTGTATGAGAGTGTGGTAATTTCCAGGGCAAGCCGGACCATATTATACCCCAGTGAGTAGTAATTAGCATACTACAGTCAGGTTTTAACACAATGAAAAGCTATATCCATTCCGAATATCAACAATATATACCTAACAAGCACATGTACACTAACTCTAACGTGGGAGAGCCATGCTTTTGCATGAATGGATCGGCTCGACCGGAGTGATACCACGGCCTCACAGAAAACCAGCGTAAAATGACGCTTGCGTCGTGTTTCGCCCTGTGAGTGAGGTTACTGGAGGCCCAATTCCCAACCCCTTCCCCATCCATTCCCCCTAAGAGGCCGGCAACGCATTTTGTGGCACCTCTGGTGTTGCAAATGTCCATGGGCGGCAGCATTCAATTTCCATAAGGTGTCAGCTCGTTTGCCCTCAATACCCTAAAAAAAACTTACAAACTCTCATATTTTCATATATTTCTTATTATCTTTTTTATATTAAATCGAAATTGTACGAGAGAAATATATCAAAGCATAATTTCACGTTATAAAGGAAAAACTTGGAAGATATTTTTATTAGTTACGAGGCGAAGTTTGTAAAATTGCAAACGAGATCTTGTATACCACTTATAACTTTTATTAACGACCTATAAAACTCAGCAGGTGTCAACCTTTGAAATGTGTTTTAAATTAGATGTACTGAATTATATTGGAAATAAAGTTAAGAAATAATTAAAAGAAATAATTTACCAAATAATAAATAACCTCAAATTTTTACCTCACCCTATTTTATTTTATCGGGCTATAAAAATCTCATTACTGGGCAAAAACCTTTTCTTTTAGTGTAATCGACTTCGTTGTGATTTTTGTGAATATAATATTTATGTCTTTTGGGACATGTTACCTACATATAACACTAGTATCAGTTAACAATGTCATGTTTACCCATTTAACTATAAATATTTAAAAACTTTTCATATTGTTTACTCGTATAAGTATCTATTTGCGACATAAATTTCTACTGATAGTACCTATTTGAAAAAATAAAATGTTGAAACATAGATAGGTGACTATGACGTTTATATAGGCACCTTTATATGCTAGTTTTATTACAAAACAGAAAACAGATCAAAATATGTACCTCATTTTATTATGATTATTTAAAAATTATAAACGAAATATCGATACACATGCATGTTTGTCCAATGTAAATTAAGAATAAAAACATTTAAAAGAGTAGTGATTAACCATGGCCTCTATAAATGTGTATTAGGGCACTACTCACAAGATAATTGCCAAAATTATTTTTCAACTTTTTCCAACCAAGATGGCGGGCCGAGGAAAAGGTCGAAAACTTGGAATTTTAAATAGCTTAAGTAGCTAAAGCAATACGCGAGGTTACTGAAATCTTAAATCTTGTTAAGTGTTTTTAACACCCTGTTGACTAGAATAATGTTCTTTGTAGACTAATATAACAGTGGCAGCAATAATATGCAATATTGCAATAAATAAGTACATTTACGACCTTGTTATAACGTAATTGTATTACGTCAATGTGTGTACGAGTATTAGTAATTAATATTACGTTTACACTAGTATACATAAAGCAACTATTATACATTAGTATTTTTTAATATTTGTCTAATCATTATATTAATCAAGTATGTTTTTTTCTTAACTTGATCTATGGGACTGGAAGTCCCTTCATACCTATTTTCTATCTTTTACATTATTTCCTATACCACTTCACCCCTTATTTCTTTTTTACTCTTGATCTGCAAACGTTCATGTGCAGACAGTAAGCTGATGAGCTGACCTGCTTTTTAAGGTTCCATGGTCAAAATGGAACTCTTATAGTTTCGCCATGTCCGTCTGTCTGTCTGTCTGTCTAACTGTTTGGCTTTACTCCGAGACCCTTAAGACTAGATAGCTGTGATTTGGTATGAGTATACATATGAATCACGACGAGAAATTCGTACAATAAAAACTTAAAAAAAAATTTTTCGGGGTGTCTTCCCTATGTCTAAAGTGAGACCAAAAATTTTTTTTTCTCATTTATCCCATGTAGTGGGGTATCGTTGGATAGGTGTTTTAAAATACTATAGGTGTTGGAAAACCATTTTTCCGAACGAGGAATTTTTCCGAAATATTAAGCTTTTAATTGTCAAGTGTCCCCCCCTTCTACCCACTAAACTGTAGCTTCAAAAATGTGAAAAAATTCATGATATTAGTACACATAGTGCATTTAAAAGGAAAATTGTCACGGCTACCTGGGCTCTTATAGTTATTGAGATGTTCAATTGAGTTTAGAAATAAGTTAATTTTAAAGATTATATAGACTACGCACTTGACCAATTATTTATAAGAATAAAGAGAAAATGATGAGGCGAGCCACCTAATTATATATGATCACCGTGCGCGTGGACACTTACATAAACAAACTAACCATAAATGCGTTGTTAATTAAAAAAAAAAGAAATAAGAAGGGTGAAGAAATAGGAAGTTATGGCTGGACTAGGCATGAGAGTTGGCCTTTCTATTATTTACGCCGACTTTCTGTTGGAGTTTGGTTTTATACTGGTTGAGCCAGCCCAATTAAGAGCAGTAGTCAATGGGCTGTAGCTAGATTCTACTATTAGGACTTGTCGGGTATTACAAATCTGGTCGTACGGAAAAGGAGGTGTTTGTCCTATAAAAAGAAAAAACTTAAAGTACAAGACGTCGCGTAATATGCTTACAAAAACGTTAAGTTAAAATGGGGACCTCCTACTTTTTCTTCTCGGAAGTCAGTCGGAAGCTAGTTAACATACAGGTAAATACTAGCTAGGAAAAGAAACATTAGCGTGAGAAGGAATCGTAGATCGTCGGCAATTTAAAATAAATTTGCGATTCAATGAAGACTTACATAATAACAACTTTACTTTGCAAAATTAGTAGTTCATTTTATTTTTAGCCTTATTTTTCCGTGAGTTTCATTATTGAAACTGAAGTGGATTTATTGTTATTGGAGCAAATATAAGTGCCTTATACGTGGAGAGTTATTCCATTACTCGTATGAGAGAATGCAGTATATAGTTTTGAGAGCATACCGAACCAACTTTGTTTTATTGAAATGTTTAATTGTTTCTGTGGTTAATAATTAAACCTATAATTATGTTTAATTTGGGCTCTTGTGTATTATAATTAGCGATACTTTAATTACATGGATAATTAGAATCGTCTCCGTTTCATATTATAATAAATACGAGCTAATTTTCATTGTAATTTCACAGTGTACTTACTATATTGTGTAACGTTATTAATAGTTCATAGACAGTTACAACAATAATGAATTAAAAATGAGCCGTTTCATTACTTTTAATTGTGAATACTTTTTTTACAGTCAACAGTTTACAAACTGCTCAACAACTGCTTAAGTCTTGCCAGTCAAGATCGAGATTGGTCGGTGGCTTATTGCCACATCTGTTGAATTAATATTAAATTAACGATAGTTCAATAGTGAGTATAATTATAAATCTCAGTAATAAGTCGTGTGTGTGACATCAGATAGCCAACTAGAGCATCAAAGGTAGGCTCTTGCGTTATGTATTAAACATTTTTGTGACGGTTATTTTCGGAATTTGTACTAAAACCGCTGCTCAAAAGCGACACGTTCGATACCAATGTCCAACACGATGTGCAGGTTATTAAGTCACGTCTGTCAGTCGTGACTTTAAGGGTAATGAAACTTACAAAGGAATAAAATGAGATGTCATTTAATATTTCGTTTTGTTATAAAAAATGATATTTATGAATAAAAAATATAACATTCTTATTTTTTAAAAAACCGAAGCCTAAATCACAAATTAAAATTTGTGATATCAAATTTTATATTTCAACAGTACCATTTAAAATTTTTTATTTTTTTAATGTCTGAGTCTTCAAATTTCATTTCGTTAACGATACTTGCCAGATTAATGTTTACGGTTGCTGCTACTCTATGGGCCATAGCGTGATGTTTTATTAGTTATAATTTCTATCTTATATATTTTAACGAGAAAATCTCATACATTTATTAATTTATTTTTGAGTATAGGTATATATGTTTCGCTGATCTCGGAAAAGGCTATAACGATTTTGCTGGAATTTGTTATGTGATAGTTTTCAGAGGCCAAAAAGAGCTCAGAGCTCGGTCTGAGGCTCGGTCGACCAGGTACTTACGAGTACTACCTCATTAAACTTGATATCTTACGTAATTTACAATACTAGTAGTACTGGAATAATTGATATAATCAGCCCAGCTATCTTATTGGTGAACATTTATTTTTAACCGCCGACGCAAAAAGAGGGGTGTTATAAGTTTAACGTGTCTGTCTGTCTATCTGTGACATCATAGCTCCCGAACGAATGAACCGATTTCAATTTAGTTTTTTTATTGCATTTCTACAAAATGGATATCAAATGAAAGGGCTTGTTGAGCGTAACTTGTATATTAGTTAAAGAATTTAAGGTCCTCGTGTCGGTTCCTCATGTCGTATTGAATACGATGTCGGGGGTTTAATAACTTTTTCAAATTTACACTTGTTTTGTTGTTTTTTGATTGAATCCTAGAATTCTGGGAAATAAAGTAAAGAACATGTTGCAGCTGCTATGTCCGGGGCGTCTTGCTCCTTGTTTATCAGTTCCGAAAGGTTTAAAAATTTATGATAAATAAAAAAAAAAGGTTCTTGAATAACGTTCCCAAGGTTTTATCTCCGAAACTACTACTTGGGTCGCCTTGAAAACTAGAACAATATCCTAAATATAAATGATAATTGTTAAATATGAAAAAAATAAAAAAATAAAGGGTTTTTAAAGAAACCATGAAACCACTTTAAAAAGTTTAAACATTAATAAGTAATTTAATTTATTAAACTTTTAACATCAAATCAAAAATTGAATAAGTGTGGAAATTGCACGAAATAATAAATAAACAACTTTAATTGAACCCGCTTTTTTGAATAAAAATGAGCTGTTTTTAAACATCGATTTGAAAATGTTTCTAATGAAAATTGTAAAATTTTAGTAAATTACCTATATAAAAATATTTTTTCTGAATACATATTATTGAGCAATACATAGAAAGTATGCACTTGATTAATAGCGCATTTTGCCGACTAGTCGGATTTCGGGGAGGGAGGGGGGGAGGGGGTTAAACCCCAAAACGGGGGGTGACCTGACTGACTACGCCCATGCATTTATATACTTTCTCCAGTAATTTTCAATGATATTATCTACCTTTTTTTCTTTTAAACTATCGATCCGATGACTAACAATACAATATAAAATATCGAATGCGAAACAAAACTACCTTGATACAACTTTAATGCATTAATCGATCGATCGCCCCTCGTTTTCTCGTGTGCGTATTGTGATGCAGTTGTAAATATAATTTGAGGGAGAAAGAAATAGAGGAGGACCGCCCTTCATCCTGATACCAGGCAGTTGAGTAAAACGTCCTAAATCCACATGGGTGAACGATTTCAGATTATCCGTTCTGTTTCTATTGTACTCAAACTTCGCTATAGAACGACTTTTCTGCCTCAGTTGTTGCTATTTATCAAATATAATAACATATTATCAAAAAATTATCGAATGCTATGGAAGATGAAAAATAATTTTAACTGATTACTTTGCTTGACCTTCAAGGGTATAACTTATAATGTAATGTTGGTATTTGATACTTCATGCGTGGACGATAATTTTCATAAAAAAATAATTGTCAATATTTGACATCATCTACTGCATTATACAAAGCGCTCCTCTAACCATACAAACATGGAACCGTATACATTCAGTTGATATAGAAATGGACTTATTAAATTAATGTAAAAAAGGTATAAAATGCAATGCACCTGTTTGATAAAAAGAAAGTAAAATTATCGTCCCACTCAGCTGCTGTGCTTTAAGATTTTTCGTCTAAATCTAAATACTTAATTGGATCATCTGATACTAATAAAATTAATTATAATTAGTAACTTTCAATGTAAAATATGTTGATATCAACTAAAGTTATTAATTTTATTAAAACCCATTAACTTCAGGAATTCTAACCGATTCAAAGTTAGAGCCGAGATGGCCTAGTGGTGAAAAAACGTCGATCTTAAAAGGTCGTGGTTTCAAAACATGGCTAGCACTACTGAATTTTAATTCATCTCGTATTCGGCGGTGAAGGAAAACATCATAAGAAACCTACATGCACAGGAAAAAATTCTGACACATGTATATCCGCCAACACGCAGCGCGGTGCAGAATGGTGGATTAAACTTTTTAATATCTCCTTAATAAGAGATGAGACCTTTGTCCAGCAGTGGGATATTAATAGGCTGTTACTAATTTACAAACAAAATAAACTTTAGTGGTAAAGATTATGGGAAATGAAAAATCAAACTAAGATTTATTTCAAATGACCAGAGAACCCAAAAGGAACAGTTAATGGGAAAAATGATGTTATAAAATATTAAAAAATATATCTGTTTACCTTTGTAGTTTACATCGATAGCTAAATGTTTACCGAGGTGTTATTTATGAGCCGAATCAATTATATATAAAGAGCCTTGACCGACTCCTCGGCCAGCGCCTTGTTGACAACTATAAAATGTACTATTAGTTTTCGTAAATATTGGTCATGTATATTTTCCATAGTTCAGCAATTATATATTATTTTATTTATTTATTTTAAACATGGGAGTAATACAAATAAAAAGCGAAAAAATTGAGAAAAAAATATTGCCGCACAATTTAGTTTTATGTAATCGACATTATTTGCGTCTAACTTAATAATGTAAAACGGATCAAATTATTGATCACCAATTTTGATAACATTATTACTGGTGCGTAATTGCGCGATAACGCAAGTTAAAACATAAAATTCATAAAAAGCTTCTTTTACTCATATTTAGTGACTTTATTTTTGAAACCTCGGAAGATGTTTTGATAAAACTTGTTTGTTTAATAACCTTAACTTGATGTATTTTTATCCGGTCATTTAGATGATACTTTTTTAACACTTTGGGCATAAGATATTGCGCCAAGCTAAAAGCACCCTTATAAAATGTCCATAGGGTTTGTAACGGTGGTTTCGTAATTAACTCTGCTCTCAAGTGGAAATTTTTAATCAGTATACTATCTGATTGATAAGATAAGACACTCTCGTTCAAATGAGACGCGTGACACATAAGCATCTGCATATTATTATGATAGTAAATTATCTTTTATCGCAGCACCTAGGAAATAAACTAAAACTGTAAAGTTATTGTTTTTGTAATTTATTATACAAAAATCTTCCCATAAGAAAATAAAACTTTGTTTCACAGCTTTATGTTTGAGTTGAACTAAAACGGCATCCCATTATCAATTAGTTACCTGTTTCACAATTAAAATAAAGTTCCAAGTAAAGTAAACGTCCAATAACTTGTTTGACAGGTGGTCTGGCCAATAATAAAGGCACGATAATTTAGAATTTTATCTATTACAGATTGTGAGATAGGCCCTTAAAATTTTAATACTAACATTAAAAGTACGAACATAAAATTATACATGTACCTACTTGACGGTGAATTTTATTTATAAAGGATGAAAGGAAATCTAAGAAAATATTTCAATAAATGATCCGTTCATGAGGCGAAGTGCAAGCTTTCCTCAGTGGTGATATATGAGAGCTGCACATTCCGTCGAAAACATTCGAGAACTCAGCCGGGACCCGATGGCGCTAGTAATATTCCACTGACTTTTTGAGTCCACGCATGTGTGTATTAGTGAATGTATGTTTGTAACGCTGTCTGCATTTGTGGTGACGTGACTGCTAGCACCGATCACAAAGTTAAGTAATGAATAGAGATAGAGTATACGATTTTTAATACAATTGTTAAAATGGTTAAAATTACTATTGCATGCAATATAAGAGTTCTCATGATTATTTATTATTATTATTAAGAAGTTTTTTTTATTTATTTAAAATTCTATGATAATTTCAAAAGAATCAATTGAAAATATTTCACTCTCGCGAAATAAAATAAATGTTGTCCATCAAGGTACCATCTCTATTTCTTAGTGTGCATATTAAAGAAAAACGCATTTAAAGCCTCCATGATATACATACATAAGGTTTTCGTACAATTAATGTGATTAATAAAAGTTAATAGAAGTAGCGTATTAACGTTAAAATAATCAGGACAAGTAGCACGCGCCTCTAATATTTTGAGGTATCTCAATCGCCTATGACGTATGAATGTCCGACGTGACGAACGCACGTGTGTTCGATATCCGAGGGCGGGGGCGGGGCAGGCCAACGCAGCTTTTGGTATTGCACGTATCAACGCATGTATCCCGGCGTCTCGCGCACGTGACACGCTGCACGCACAGGCTCGCAGACGACAGACAAACTTATTTACAGACGCACAAAACAAATACACTAATTATTTTCAATTAAACGATCACCCGTTCCCTTTTTAAACGCATGACTCTAAATGGCATTGAACAAAAACAATTTCACAATTTCCGTATTTACACACGTCATACACGTAAGAAATATAAAGATTGCATTTAGAGTAGGAATATAACTGTATGCGCTTCAGTCTTAAACAATTGCATGCAATATTATCCTTCGCGGCGTTTTCTTCCTGCTAATGTCATATTAGTAATGTCAGGATATAATTCAAGTTACCTTGTTTGCGAGCTGTAATCGTACAATAACGCTTATTCCTTGTGCCGCGCTTTATCTTAATCGAACTGCGTCGGCTGATTCGTTCAAGCCATCTTTGAAAATTAGGGTTAACAAAAATATCGTCAGCTGTTATTTTTTTCAGCATAATATACACAATGTAATGTTAGCACCTTTACGCAATATAAAATTTTACGTCACAGAACAGCCCGTATTTGTTTCTTTATTTAAACATATTATTCGAACCAATAGAACATTATTGCGTAAATTTGAAAGCAATAATGAAAAACTTTATTGATTAATTTATTATAAATATTTTAACATAATTATGGGTTATTTTCCAGGTTATGCAGTAGCCCTGGGAAAGAACGCACTTGAGGAGTGAATGCAGATTGTTTAGCGGGTCTAGCGACCGTCGTCGTGACGTCACAGACCCGCCCACATTTTTCCTTATCACTATTTTATTATGATATTTTTTATATACGGTTAATATTCCAGGTTACGCAGCAGCCCTGGGGAAAGAGGCACTTCAGCACTGAATGCAGATTGTTTAGCGGCTCTAGCGACCGTCGCCGTCGCCGTGACGTCACAGACCCGCCCACATTTTTCCTTATCACAATTTTACTATGATTTCATGAAACTCGACGGCAAAATACACAAAACTGCAATCAGTAGGTATGAAATCATCAAATAAACAGTTAAATCGCTTATCACGAGAAAAAATTTACACGTAGCCGTTTTTATTTAGTACGTCTTATTTATTACGTTATTTTGTCATTGCTTTTGGTATATTATAATAACAATTAATGATGATAGTATAAAATTGGGTGTGTCTTGTACAACGTCACACGTCAGAAAATTGTTGATATCATTAAAAATTAAATTTTAAAAGGAAATTATTAATTTATTATGAATAATAACTTCTCGGTCTATTATTTTCATCTTATAAAGAATGAAAGGTATTTTATTACGTATCATTTTTTGATCTACCCAAAACAAGAA
Organism: Junonia grisea; assembly: GCA_018235645.1. Taxonomy (NCBI): domain Eukaryota; kingdom Metazoa; phylum Arthropoda; class Insecta; order Lepidoptera; family Nymphalidae; genus Junonia; species Junonia grisea. The sequence goes on along the minus strand of DVXP01000308.1, from coordinate 10,305 downwards.
ATAAAACAATAGTTTTCAGAAATTAAAATTTTACGGAGTGAAAACCTGAAAAATAACAGAAAGAGCACAAGATCTATTTGAAATAGTAGGTACTTATTTTTAATCAGAATTAAATAGTGATATTGATTTATTCTTTTTTTGATAGCACAAAATATGGATACGTTTTTCAAAATAGTTGCAAAACTCTACATAGAGTATAGAAACTCTTAAAAAATTAGGTAGAGTTTCAGAGAAAAAAGGAGACATGGGTGATGGATTTAATCTTTAAATTATTACTGTGGCCGAAAACAGTTCCTTCTTTACAAAAAGTTGAATTCTAAGGTAAAGGATGAGTACGTAAATTTAATTTTCCGATTGATTACGTGCTGTCGTTAAACTAGTGAAAAGTATAATAATATGTAGAGTTACACATATTATACAAGGTAATATTAATGTTTTCTGTTTAATTGGAAGTGCAACAATTGTAGTTCGATTTACCAATCAATTTTATGTAAATTGCAACGGAACTAGGTACATAATTATTATTGTTATATTAAATACGAACCTATTTTCCTCATTAAATAGGTAGTAAAAATGCTAAACTATGGATACTAAATTTGTGATGAATTTTACAATAACCCTTTTCAAGTTTACCTTGTATTAATTAGGTATATGAAAATCATAACATAAAACTATATTAAAATAAAAATTTACGAATAAATATTTCGGTAAAAATAAAGTTAATACATTAAAATGCGATTCAAAATAAAATTCTGTAAAATGCATTTCCGCAAACTGACTTAATAAAATGTTTGTTAAACTGAGAACTCGAAGAAATTCAGGTGCATTCTCGACAGTCATCGTGTGAGTGCACGCACACTGAAAAGGTTCACCCACATGTAAAAGCAATAATGTAACACCGAGGGGGGGGTGCAGGGGGCTCGCGCGGTGCGGGGGGGGACCAGGCGCACCGTGCGCTGCCAACCTTCTATAAAACTCTGCGCTGCCATCTGCAAGTTTCAATAGATAACTTGAGTTCTAAAGAATACGGTACGCGCTGCCAACATTTCCGTTCGTAGTTGAACAACTTTGAAAAAACTGAATGTTGTTCAACCTTACTTAGTGTGGCGCGAAACATATTTCTTTTGAAAGATATTTTCCTATTTTCTTCTTATATTGTGTAAAAGTAACGTTATTTTTTAAACGTTCGTTAACTGTGTCAAATTGAACTGAACACTCGCTTGCAGTTGCACGCAACTAGGCAATAACGTAATATATATTTTATAAAACTAAATTCAGTGATGTGTGACTTTCATAAGTGAAACTCGCAATTTTGTGACTGTAAAAACTTTTTATTATAACAATATAATAAACTCTTCATCGAGATGAGCTTCAACAAGAACAACCCCAACGCCATGGGGAAAATTATGGGAATTCTCAAACAGCTGTCCACGGAAATGGTAAGTGGATTTCAAAATACTTTATATTACCGCAAATTTAGTAGCACGAAGCACTCCATATAAAAATTCAAAGAAAATTTTATAAGAATTAAAAATTATTTATTAATTATTAATACTCTACGCCTGGCGTAAGGGACGGCCTACTATTTTTAGGGAAAAGATCGGATCGGTTCAGAAAGCTCTGGAAAGTAACGTGTGGCTTTTCTCGGGCGGCGCACGCTGACATGCCGATCCGAACGGGGACGGTCGATGCAAGCCGTTGCCTAGCAACGACTATCATCAACATCTCATAAATCAATCTTGATTAATTACCCATCCGGTTCAAATGCACTTTTGCCATTTAAATATTAAAAGAATAATGTGTACAAAATATCGCATTTTAATATTAAGGTCTAGTATCTATAATAATAAATTACAAAGTATAATTAAGTAAAATTGGCGATTTGCATAGAATAGAATGGCATATAGCAACGAACGTCCTTGTGAGGTCGGTAATAATAAATGAAATTTAAAATTCCAATAATAAAATATATCGAATTTTCATCATCATTAGTAATTAACCCAAAATATATTTAAATTGTTTTCATTTTTTTACTTTCTATTTTTCTCAAAAAAATGCACACCCAAACGACTTAACTAGAGATAAATTTTTTTCACTGCCACTTAACTTTGTTAATCAAGTTTTATATAAGTTTAACGCAGTGGCGCTATCTTGTGGGAAAAGTTGTTTTTAACATAGACTGCAGTTACACTGCACGCACTTGTACTTCACAAAAAGTTCACTAGATGGCATTGATGACATAGTTTCTTGAACATAATTTTATTGTACCTAAGCTTTAATGAGGTCAAAACAATATGTTATAGTAAACTAGCGTAAAATTAACATTATAATTCGGAATGTGGTTTTATTTTTTGTTTGGGATGCTCTTCTTAACTACCCAACCCATCATTTTAATGAAGTTTTGCAGTTTTGCACAATATATACTAATACATACCTGAAGAATAGAAGATTAAGTACCATATGGAGTATTTCATGATAACGGAAATAATTTTTAGTATTGACAATAATTAAAAAGAATCTATTTCCATTAAATAGTAGATTTAATATAAATTGAATTCCGACCGATAGTGTAAGTCAAACCATTAACCAGTTTCACGGCTATGGTCAATGTGTGACCTCTCGCCCTACGACAACTATCACGATGGGATCAAGATCAAGGACAGGTAGCGATACCATTAATGGAGTAATAGATTGTAGTTGATCATAAATCCCTTCTATGTTTGATTTCAAATAGAACATTATTGCAAATCAGAGAATATAATTGCAAGTTGATGAATTAATTAATACAATGCGCTAAAAATACTTTAAAAATTGGTATAAAATATTTTTGAATTGTTTGGGCATGAGAAATGGATAACCCATTTATATATTAAGATATAGGTTATTTAGTTTTAGGTATTTAGCGTCAGATGCGGACGAGGAACGTGACACTTTTCTTGACCCTCGTGTGAAAGTTCAACATAAATAACAACAATATTATTCCAAGTATTTATATAATACATAACAACATTATACATATTTAAAACAATAAATAATTATCTAGAAAAAATGTAATTTATAAATGAATATACTAATGAGAGCAATTGATAAATTAAACAAACAAATTAGTCAAACATTTGACAATATACGACAGATGTAGGACCTACTTTGTTAGAATGACATCAAATAAATTTATTGCATTTTAAGCATCCTTGATTTTTATTTTGAAGTTCTGCCAAATAATGACTATTATTTTTGAAGTTGTTTAATTTTTAATGATTCAATTAAAACAAATAAATAGTGCAGTGAACATCAATTATAACACTTTTCGTCATGACCTGCAGGTTAACAATATTCAATATAATAAACACATATTGCAATAATAAAAATATAATCGTATTACATACTGTTCATAATGCAATTGTATGCGCATATCGTTTGTTTAAAGACACCACAGTCTTCGGATCTGTTTACGCTAACGTCAAAGGCGAACCTCATTATAACTGAACGACAACTATCTGATAACATCAACAATCAATTCGAATAAAAATATCAACACGCAAACGAAGCACTTGGAAAGTGCAGTTTTATTTGAGCTGGTCGTTGTGTTTGTGCGGATGAACGTACTAACTTTTGAACCCGCACAGTCTAGAATAAGATGATAGGGTTTAAGTTTTTCTTGAAATGTAGTCATTAGGTTATCGAGAACATGTTCTAGCCATATGGACACTTTGAGTAGTCAATAAGCATTGAGTAGTCAATAAGCAATGTTTCTCTATCTGACCCAGACTTCTTAAGGTTACAATTCTTATCGTTATGACTGTCTTACGCACATAAGATAGTGGGATACAATAAATGGGACCTATTTGCGGATGTTTCTTCCAGTATCGAATGCTTAGTGAACTTATTTGATCACTGGTCAAACTTGTGTTGAGTGCTAGTAAGTTTAGCGGGCTATTAATTAATAATTTTAATTGGTAAATAATAATTAAAATTAATATTAGAGATTTATATAAGATTTACAAAATATTTTGTTACAGGGCGGAAGCGAACAAAGTCATCGCGGCCAACCAGACGAGGAACGATTGTATCGTCCTCGTGGGCCAAAATACTCAAGAGTTCCTTCGCGGCCCACACTCTCTGCATCAACGACATCCACGTCTTTGGCAACAACCTGCGGCTCCCAAGGGACGCTTGTTCCTAATTACGCCGCTATTCCCGAAATTGTATCAACAGAAAGCAGTAGCGAAGACGAGCAGGATTCCTTCGAAAAAACTCGCCGTCATTTCCAACAGTTACGTCAAATCAGTCTAGGAAACGAATTTAAATACAAGATGGAAATGGAAATAAAAAGTGCAAAAGAGGAAAATCTGCGAAATTCTGTACCATTTGTAAAACAACTAAGCACTGAGAGTAATAAAGCTAAAACCGATTATACAATCAATGGAGACGCACAACCATATGGACCCACAACACAACGACTCTACCTTTGGACCCAGGTTAGTTATACCGACAATTAATTTAATATATGAATTTGAAACAGAATAATAACTTCGTTTCATGCAAATAGTATAATATAATTACGAATTCTGTTTGTTTCTCTGCTGATCCAGTTTCGATAAAATTTGGAAAGCTACGTCGACGTTGGCAGAACCGCAGACAAAAGCTTATCTTAAATATCAAATGATTTGATAAGTTTTATAAAAATACAGGTATCAATTGATATATTTAAAAAGTATTTCTAAAAAATATCCCATAAGAATACAGGCAGAGTAAACTTTACTGAAATAACATTGTTTGTACAAGGGGTAGGTTAAACTACAGACATAAAAGTTCTTATGTACACACACTCGGAGTAAGCCTGCATAAAAGTTGAAATCGTCCACTGAATTTCAGAACTTATCCGGGTTAAGTTCAAGTAACCACTGTTTGTTCCGGAAGAAATATTTTAAGAAATTCATAAAAAAATGTCAAAAAGTCTGTTCTTTCAGGTATTGTTTACGTAAACACTTCATCAATTTTGTTTATTGAAAATCATAAAAAATATGTTCTATTTTCGTTACAGATTTTTGCGGCTTTGGCTGTATCAATGGGCTCATTCATCGTAGGCTTTTCATCAGGCTACACTTCACCTGCCCTTCTTAGCATGAACGAAACACTCGCTATTACAGAAGAAGAGGTAAAACTAAACATTTTTTTATCAAAAAACAATTTACACATTATCTATGATTACATTGATTTTATTTTGGAAACGCGTTTGTAGTGTGTGTAGTGTGTAGTAAGAGAAGGATGTTTTAATATTAATGTAGTAATTTATTTTATTTACAGAATAGCTGGATTGGAGGATTGATGCCTTTGGCTGCTCTGGTGGGCGGCATCGCAGGTGGTCCTCTCATTGAATACGTAGGAAGAAGAATGACAATCATGGGTACAGCATTGCCATTTTTTATGGGCTGGATGCTCATTGCAAATGCCGTAAATGTATACATGGTACTTGCTGGACGTGCTCTATGCGGCATTTGTGTTGGAGTTGGAAGTCTCGCTTTCCCCGTATACCTGGGTGAAGCTATTCAACCGGAAGTGCGCGGTGCGCTAGGACTATTACCGACTGCATTTGGTAACACCGGAATACTTTTAGCATTTTTTGCTGGCGCATATTTGAATTGGTCACTTCTTGCTTTTCTCGGTGCAGCTCTTCCAGTACCATTCTTTTTATTGATGATTTTGACACCAGAGACACCAAGATGGTATATTTCCAAAGGTCGGGCAGAAGATGCAAGAAAAGCCCTGCAGTGGTTAAGAGGAAAAAATACGAACACCGATAAGGAAATGCGAGATCTAACGCGTTCACAAGCTGAGTCTGACCTTACTGCCACCGGTAACGCCTTTGGACAGTTATTTTCAAGTAAATATTTACCGGCCGTTTCGATTTCTCTTTGTTTGATGTTGTTCCAACAATTAAGTGGTATCAACGCAGTAATTTTCTATGCATCAAAAATATTCAAAATGGCCGGCAGCAGTCTCGACGAAAACGTATGCAGTATTATTATTGGTGTTGTGAATTTCATATCCACTTTTATCGCAACTGCTATAATTGATCGCCTTGGTAGAAAAATGTTGCTGTACATTTCTTCCGTATCAATGATCGTTACCTTAGTAACTTTGGGATCTTATTTCTATGTAAGAGAAGCTGGAAATGATGTCAGTCATTATGGATGGTTACCTCTCGCTTGTCTAGTAATTTATGTATTGGGATTCTCGATCGGTTTTGGACCTATTCCATGGTTGATGTTGGGTGAAATCTTGCCCTCTAGAATACGTGGTACAGCTGCTTCACTCGCAACCGGATTCAACTGGACCTGTACATTCATAGTGACTAAGTCTTTCCACAACATTATAGCTGCAATTCATATGTATGGCACAGTGTGGCTGTTTGCTTTGTTATGTGTCATTGGACTACTTTTCGTCATATTCTTTGTACCAGAAACTCGGGGTAAGAGTTTGGAAGAAATTGAAAAGAAATTGACAGGTGGCTCAAGGAGAGTCCGTACCATAAGCAATAGTAAGCCTATGCAAAATAGTTGTTAATGCAAAAATTAAGAATTTTAGAGTCAATAATACATTCACGTCAGACATTCCCGGGATTAGAGACTGCACGTCCGCTGGATAGCTATTATACATACAAAAAAGGGGACTGATTTGTGTGGCACAATAAATCTTTTATGTGCACAATGAAGACTGATTTGGATTGTATTCATATTATAGTAGTAGTATGTAAATATAGAAAATTAAAACCATTGTACGAATAAGTCATAGTTCCTTTAAATTTAACAAATAAAGCTTTTCGTAGGATAATCATGAAAGAATATAAACATTTATATTCAATCGGCCCAGTACTTTTTAAGGTACATAGTACATACTATAATAGTGTCTACTCATTCTCGCAGTTAGATTTAAAAAATTAATGTAAATGTATAAGTTACTTTGTACAAATTATATAAATCTGATCTGTAACTAACAATCATGTTGAGCATGACAAGATATTTTTAAGAACAAATTATATATAGTCTGTTTTGTGATTTAGAAAATAAACTACGGTATTAGAATTTAGTAAATTCGTAGGTTAGGTGAATTCAGTGTTACTTCGTATATTACGGAGGCCATATTTATTTAATTTGTAAATGTTAATATAAAATACAAAATGAGAAAAAAAACTTTTTTTATTATTCCTTTCGAACCTTTCACACAATAAAATAAATAATTAATTTTATACCAAGATTTTTAATTCGAGTCAGTAAAATGACACGTCCACCTGTCACTTATACAAAAAAGGGTGACCAGCTAAAATAGTGATGTTCGGCAATCGATAGACTTAAGACATTTTGTCATGATTTATTTCATTGCGTATCAAAACGTTTTCTTTTTTATTGTTAATATTCAATACATATAGTATTAAATAATACGATTTTAGAAATATGGACCTGACCGACATGTTAAAATTTGTCACTACAATATTATTATAAAAGCTGGAAAAAAAATTACAAAAAGATCCAGAGAAATTAACACTAGAAATTTAAGTAATTTTATACGTTTTTTTTTCATTACTGTTGCTTGATTCCGACTCTAATTCTGATTCGGTGTATTCAGAATCGGAATCAGAATCAGTTACATTTATAACGAATGAATCCACACATTCATCTATGATGTGGTCGAGTTTGAAACATTTTGTTTTCAACATTTATTGGTTGATGCCAGTGGCGGCGCAAGATCGAAATTTATTGTGGGCGAAGTACATTTTGCGAGGCCCTAGTAAAAAACACTTGATTTTTTTTTTTATTTAACCAACAAACCTAAAATATTGATACTTCTTAACATAAAATAAAAAATAACGAAATATTATTATAAAAAAAAATTAAAGAAACAAATATTTTCTGCTATTTATTTTACTGAACTTCTCAATTATTGGTTCGTAATTGATGCTAGATGCTATATCTGATTCAATAGACAAAACTGCTAAAGCTGAACATCTTTTGTGACTCATTGAATTTCTTGCATAAATTTTTAATTACTTTTAATTTTGAAAAGCTTCTTTCAGCTGAAGAAGTACCTACTTGCAAATATCGTGAGCAAAATTCTCATAAAAATGTAAACTTTCTTTCAAATTGTTCTCTTCGATATAGGTACATATATTGGAGCAGATGTCTCACGTCTTTTTTTATAGGACAGGGGGCAAACGAGCTGTCAGATCATCTGATGGTAAATGAAGCCCATGAACATTTGCAATACCAGAGGTTTTACAAAATGCGTTGCCGGTTTGTAAATGAGAGTGTGCCTTTTTTTGAGGGTTTGCAGGTCATATCTGTCCGGAAATACCGCATGCGGCAAAATATTTCACAATTTTATGTTATGGAGCAGAAAATTTATGTGAAAACGACCATTAGTGCTCTGCTAACTGTCAATGTGGTGGGAATGGTAGAGTTGTCGCGTAGAACGATGGCAGAAAGAGGCGGCGGGGATCAGTCGGAATAGGTCCTCGGAGTCGTCGTCGTCAGCCAATTGCAGTCCACTGCTGGACATAGGCCTCCCCAAGTTTGCTCCAAACATCCCGGTCCTCCGCAACCCTCATCCAGCCCGCTCTGGCAACCGCGCGTAAGTCGTCAGTCCAGCGGCCGGAGGGCGTCCTACAATAAGTTTGCCAAGACGCGGTCTCCACTCCAGGACTCGTCTGCTTCAACAGCCATCGGTCCTGCGACAGACGTGGCCGACCCATTGCCACTTCAGCTTGCTGATTTTGCGAGCTATGTCGGTTACTTTGGTTCTCTCACGTATAACCTCATTCCTGATTTTATCCTTGAGAGAGGCTCCGAACATGACTCGCTCAGTAATATGCTGGGCGACTTTAAATCTGTAGACCAGCCCCATTGTCAGTGTCCACGTCTCGGCGTATCGTATGTCATCACCGGTAGGACACATTGCTCGCAGACCTTCGTCTTTAGGCTTTACGGAATTGTCGACGTAAGGAAAGAAAAAGAAAGAAAGAAAAAAACACTTATTGACGGAGGACTTGGCGGAGCACTTGATGGAGCTAGCCAGATGCCGCCCAACCCAACTGAATCCTCCTATCCGCTTCTTTCACAAAGTTGTGTCGGCCAAGTTGTATCTGACCTAGGTAAATGTTGTCCTGTCGTAGTCCTCGGAGTACTCCTCATGATAACTTATATCATGATGATACAGAATGCATAACGAAGCTGCATCTCTACGCAATTCCAAAGAGTCCAGTCGATCAGAAACTTGTTCGTAATCGACAATTCGCGTCGCTCTCCGTTGAATGCGGTCTAGAGAGATAAGCTGGTACTGGGGAGCCCCTGCCCAAATATGTAAACAGTATGTGAATTACTTTTCACATATTAGGTGAGGTCGAACCTAAGCTTTATAAAGTTGCAGGCGGTGTGCCGGTGTGAAATACTGTTTCGATCTATTGAGCACACCGAGCTTCTTCGAGGCTAATTTAGCCTTACCCTCCATATGGCCACGAAACTGGACTTCACTCGATATGTCGACGCCAAGAATTCTGATATTGGCTGCAGTAATTAAAGGAGTGCTCTCGAAATGAATCGATACGACAAAAGGCAGCTTTTATCTGATATTTTCTGGAACACTTTTTCAATTTCAGACAATTTTCAAAAAAGAAAAAGTTTATTTCGGCTTTTAATGACGTTTGTCCAAAATGTTGGCGCCGCTGTATAAAGCATCACCCGTGCTATCATCTGCATAACAATGAATGCTTTTGATTTATAGCATGTCATTTATCTGCAAGAGAAACAGCGTAGATAGCACACAGCCTTGCGGGACACCAGCATTAACAGACATGAAATCAGAGCATTCACAGCAGAGTCGACTACGAACTTTATGCTTCTGTCAGTTAAGAAACTGGTGACCCATTCGCATAATTTCTCAGGAAGCCCATAGGGAGGGCCCATAGGGCTTCAAAAGTAGCGCTTTAGGTCATACCCGATCGAGGCCTTTGCAATGTCTAAACTAAAAGCCACAGCTTCGCCCTTACTCGAATGAGTTGACACTATCATCATTATATAATACATGGTGTATAATAAATAGGAGGCCCGAACTATACCCGACCAGGGAATCCTAATTTTGCCTGCTGTGGCCAACGAATGTAGCCAGACTAATTATACATATTTACTATATAAACGAATGATGAGAAACGGAAAAGATAAGATATTTTTAATTTTTATAAACTAGTCAAAAAAATTAGAGGATCAAAAAAATTGTCGCAATTTTTAGCGTTTTTTCAGATAGGTGTATTTT
>DVXP01000307.1:0-22672 GCA_018235645.1 Junonia grisea | reverse complement strand
ATAATATATTTTGCCTGTTTGGCACCGACTTCAAAATGTTGTAGAGTAAAAAGATTATTTCTAGCTTTTTAGTGTACGTTTGAAGTCGGTTTAATTTTTTGTTAAAAAGTTATTATTAATATAAATGTATTTATTTCCATATGTAAGTACAGAAGAAATTAAAGAAACAAGTTTCGGCAAAAATTTTTCAGGCCTTATCAGGCCAGGTATAAAAATCTAATTATTATGACATCAGGAAAAATGCGAAGAAAATAAATTACTTGTAATGGTCGTCCTCTATGGCTCTAGAAGGGCCAGGCTCTTGATCTTCATCGAGTTCTTTTTCGCGCTTTGGTTCTTCTAATTCTACTGTCTTCTTTGGAGTTTTGGAAGTCTCATTTATATCTGCGTCTGGTGGCCTGGTTTAGTCAAAAAATCAATTAATTTTTAATATTCGTATATGTAAAAAAAAAGTTCTACATAAAATTCTGCATAAGTCTCAGATACTTCAAATGACTACATAATTATATTAATCAACCATTACTTCAATATAACTTTATTTTATTACAACTTCCTTACATATTACTCTACTGATGTAAACATCCGAGATGTTCACTTACAAACGCATTACACAACTCAATTTGACAACTTGTTACGTCTATTACCTCTACTTAACACCTACATCTAGAATACGAACTACTCTTACGTATACCTTATTACTTCTAGTTCTAATAACATAAAATACCAGTAGTAATAATGCTATAGAAAGCAAAGTTTACTGCGAGGGCCAAGGGGAGAAGGAGCGCACGTATCGTGCGAGACGTGCGAGTCGTGCAAGAGGCGCGGGCGTGGAGGGCGCAGGGGGTGCGGGGGGTGAGGGCGGCGCGGGGGCGGGGGGCGCGCCCAGCGACGGCGCCTTCGACCGCGCACTACTGGCTGTCCGTGTAGTATATATTTACGAGTTCCTACGACATAGGGTCGCCAAACGTCCTACTTGCCCCGAACATTTGTTGACTTTTAGGGTTTCCGAGACAGTCGGGGATATTTTTTTAATACAGTCGGAGACGTCCTGGTTAAATCTTACTATTTTCAATTCAGAGATGGCAACCCATCAACATCAACAACGATGACGGCTCTACTACTGCGATAAAAGTCTAAGCTGCGTTAACTCCTCAATAGTAGACACGCTTAAAATGAACGTGTACCTTTAGCCATATTTCTTTTCATTTAAAGGAGCTATTTTTACAGTAGATTCTTTAAAAAAAAGAAAAAAAAACGACGTTCATAACCACTAATATAAAAATGATAAATTAATTATAGTTTTAAAATTATAGACTTTTTAAGAGAAATTAAAAAGAAATAATTAAAATATCAAATCATAATAAAAGATAAAGTAAAAAATTGTAATCTTTAAAATGTGTTTCAATTAATAGAAAATCATATTAAAATTGTCTATAAAAGCTGACTCACGGGGTCGGTCTTTCGTGCATCTCCAGGTACTTGCGACCCACTTCTTGACCGTGGCCTTCGACCAACAACTGAATGTCGGAGGAATTCAAGGGATATTCCATGTCTTCTTTCAGCTCTACTTCAGGCGTAGATTCCTTCCACAATCCCAGTGACTTCAACATGAATCTGAAAATATTTTATAGGAAATTCTGTTTTAACACTTCTTGAACAATATTTAGGCTTCGAAAGTTGACGCTGACACCATATGTTTAAAAATTTGTTTTTTTTTTTTTGCGAGAATTAAGGACTATTTATAACCTGAAAATGGCTTTCATTAGATGATGGTAGTGAATACTTTATCATTAAAAAAATAAGCAAGTTGTTGAAGAAGAATGAAGAATTAAAGAAAAAATACCTATGTAAGAAGATAATCAGTAGAAGCAGTAGATCATAGAGAGCGTAATTGAATTTCCTCTCAATACCGATTATTCTCGGCGCAGTGAACGGCATGTTAGCTGGTATTGCTTTCCGATTCCACGGCAAGATTTCGAATTGGAACATGCTTTTTATAAGCACTATGACCTAAAAAAGCAACATTAAAATCATCAAATTCTTTACTACAAATAAAAATTATTTTAAGTGGATCTACACCTTACCTCAGTATAGGCAATGAGCGTTACCCAAAATGTTTTCGTCGGTCGCGGAATTGTCAAAGTTCCCCATAAAAATACCATAAGTGGTAATGGAATAGAAAGAATTGTTGCGGATTGGATCTAGAAAAAGAAGATTTTTTTTATAATAAACTAGGAATATCAGCTTAAAGATTTTAATTGACATAAATAAAATAATTATTCCTAAACATTTTAAATGCAGCAAATTATTATGTTCATAATATTTACCTGATTTATAAACACCATAATATAGCAAACGATGTCGGTATGCGCCAGCACCGCGTACCACAGCGCATACACTAGATGCACCACCGGCGATTTTTCCTGCTTGAACATCGAGTCATCTTGCTCTTCCAACATCGTCACGTCCTTACTGTAATATTATAATAAAATAATAAATAAAAAGCATTACTCATATTCATGCTTGAACGTGCCAAAGACAACTTCCAAATGCTTTTAATAGAATAAGAAAATTACACCAAGTAGCAAGTGGTAGGAAAAAAGATGTTTGTAAATATAAAAAAAGTAAAATTTGTACAACATTAAACAGCATAAGAAAAGTTCTGATTATTCAATATAAAGGGTATTAAAGAAATATATAATGTTTCATCCATAATACTTACGAGTTTTTACCTATTATGAGACAAAGAAAAAAAAACGCCGTGCAATATTGACATAAATATGATGTTAGCAAAAGCCCATAAAAAACGACGCCAAAATATTTGCTTTTAGAACCTCTACTGTATATTTAGTTTCATTAATTTCAATACTATATTTGTTCGTTTCACAAAATGGAGATGAAGATGATGATTTTAACTGTTCAAAAGCTTCCACATTGATTCCGTGTGAAAAAGATCGTACTTTGACGATGCTCGTGTGAATTCAATACTAGAGGTAGGTATATTGTATCAATCCCATACTTTAAAGTATGGGATTGATACAATACTAATGAGATAGAATAGAAACATTAAAAGTTGTTTCCTTCTTCTCTACAAGACAACACAGTCGAGGATCTATCAGCAAGTTTGAACCTTTCGGTGGACTGTAAGCTAAAGGCGCTCTCGTGTTCGGAGGTGTCGTCGGACTCGCTGGAGGCGAGGTCGAGCCCGCCCTCCACGCTGGCCGCCAGGATACGAATCTCCGGGACGCTTAATTCGCTTAACTTACGTCTGGAAATACCCCAGAACAATTTTGAACCCCCATTCCGAATATGGTTTTTGGACCTATTTATGTATATTTTTTCGCTATGGTATAATATTGTTGAGTGTATCTAATTTTAGTGGCAAGTGTGAATTTCTAATGATAAGTGCATAACCTAACTACACTATATCTAGCTAATAGTTAGATTACTTGAATGCAACCTCCACCAAATGTTAAAGTAACGTGGTGTGTCAAAGTTTTCAATTCTACTTGTACTACAAAACTACAAAAATTCTATAAATCTATTTTTCTAATATTTGTACAAAATGTTTTCTAATATATGAATAGTACCTACCCAACGTCCTCGGGAGGCTGTAGTAGATTGTTGTTGGATTTTTCCAACTCTCTATTAGTAAAGGCAGCATGCGAAAAAGGTTACTAGTCACTACCAACTTTCTAATGAGATACAAAATGAATTAGCAACTATACTTTACTCTACTTCGAATCTAGATTATTTTTTTTACTCTAAAAATAAACGATATTTCGTTTCAATGATGACGCGATAAAAAGCTGACCAACCCAGTACTGAAAAGCTTCAAAAAGTACTATTTAAATATTACTTAGTTAACAAAAAATTGATAATAAAAGTGATGACTCACTGATGCAATAGAGTTTCAGGTAGCGGTTCCCAAATCATCTGCGATCCTTCTCTTAATCCGATACCGAAGCCTTCTTTTTCCTGTTAAAATTTTATAAAATTACGCTTCATTTATTGGAACGTAACTTTAAAGATATATTTTTTTTTGATATACCTTAATTACATCGTTAATTATTATAAGTTACGGTTTGAATGATTTTTCGCCTATCTAGTGTCATTTGCAAAAATTATTTAAATGTTTAGAGGTAATTTACGACTCATCATACCTTCAATCTTTTCTTTTCAACAGATAGAGTCCGCGACACATATCTATAATCCCGCGAGTACTTCATCAGATGACGCGTCAGTGACACGAGGATGCTGGATATGAACGCTCCCGCAGTGTCTAAGAAGCCCTTTAATTTGTCGATAAACGTCTCCGATCCTGTAAAGAATATTACTTATATTGCTAGAACAATGATTTTCTAGCGACAATGGTATACATTATGTTCAGTTATTGGTAAATGGACGATGTTTTGCCGGAACATACATGTACTAGTTACTCGTATGTTCACGCATTGAAAGAAATGGAGCAGAGAGGTCGAACCAGATGTCACAGAGATGTAGCCACAGAGTTAATATGTCAATTTATCACACATTATCACTTGAATGCCCATAAACAAAAACCATTCGTATTTATTTTTAAATGAAGAAAGGAATATATCTAATCATCACAATCGTTTATTGAAGATTTCACACTTTTACGAACGAATATAGTCTGACACTTCAAAGTCATTAATAATCTAGCTATGAAGATTCATACGATTTTATTTATTACCTGGTGGCGGTGCAAAATCGTCTAGTTCCGACGAAGGCCCGGGCTGCTCTTGATCCTGCACCCGCACGTCCACGTCCGCTTCACGTACGCCTTCCGACCGAGGTGAAATCATCCGACCCTATTATATGTGACATAGGTTTAGTCTCTCCCCTAAGTTATTATATTAGAAACATACAATAAAATAACATAATAATTGTAATGAAACTAAATCACAAAATAATAATACGAGTGAATAGTGTTTTATATTTGTATTTATATCCAAAATAAAACACATTAATCAATAAAAAAAATAACAAGACTTTTTAAAAAGTCGATCAGAAGAACAGCAATAAAATACACATAATATAAACCCACAATAAATCACATTTAAATAAAAAGGTGCAAAAGCCCATATACATAAAGCCACGAAACATGCACAAAAACGCCTTTACCAATTAATGTGGACTGCAAACCTGAAATAGGATATTCAAAAAACTTACCCTCCTATTTTCGTCTAACATTCGCGTCACAAATGAAATAAAACTATTCATAACGTTCTTTACTTCGGCATCGTCGTTTTTTTTTACGTAAAAATGATAACAAAAATAACTCGATTGACTATTATTAAATACATTATACAATCAATCAAATCAAAATGAATAAAATAAAATATATACGTACTAGCACACGACGCCAGTCCCGGCTTTATTCCTGTTTATTTATTTTTCACCTGGTATATATCGGTTAAGTAGTTTCGAAGATTAGTAGTACATTTCTAACAAACAAACAATCAAATCTTTCCTCTTTATAATATTAAGTATAAGATATAGATTGGTGTCAAAATTCCATACTATTTTTTTGTGGTGAATAATAAAAGAAAAAAATTATAAATCTAAACATAACATAACAAAATCCGTTCCATCCAATCCAATAGTCACCTGTTGCGGGTAGGACAGTGGGTATGTGAGCGAGGAGGCGCGCGTGCGCACGGCCGGCGCGGACGCTCGCCGCAGCGACACGGCGCGCCGCACGTCCGTCTTGATCGCCGTCGACACCAGCTGCGGGGGCCCGTGCGTACACCGCGCTTATCGATACCACTCATTGTGCCAAGAGACGGGCTTGGTGAAGTGAAAACTTATTTTGTCATGCTGCCCAATTGTTGGTAGGCGAAATCTTAAGGATTTGCATCATCGATTTGTTCATGACCGGCAGTTTCCTGTGCGTCTTAGACACTTTTTAGATGAATGAAGTTTCGTGCGTTCGCGTCACAAGACATAATTGTAGAATTAAATGTTGTTTTTTATAAGTTTTCACTTCTATCGACTATCTCTATAACTGCCATTAAATAAAATTGTTTCCTTTTTCTTAGATCATTAGGATGATCAGTCGTATCGAGAAGCGAGGTGTACATCATTACCCATGTGCAAAGCCTGTTAGTCACCGTAAGCTACCCAATATTTATAAATACAAACATACATTTACACTGAAACATATACGATGCAATATTTTAAAATACATTGTTAATCAAAATATAACGGACGAAGACAAGACACACTAATGGTTAAGACATTTTAATCCAATTACGTGCACAACTTTTATTAACCTCACGATACACATTTCGTGCAAAAAAAAAACTCCTTAATCCAAATCCATATTACATAACAAGTCCCGTGCATTCAAATATTTAAATAAAATTATCCCATCAATAATTTTTATTCAAAATGCACCATAGACAAAATATAATACATTTTGATTTACCTTGCCAAAGCCCATCGTCTTAGGGGCGTCCTCATCTGAGCTGGACTCGTCATCTTTTAAATGCACGTCGGTGTCATCAAACTCGTCGAACATGTAGTAGTCTCCGGAACGCACCGCTGTACAGAGATAACATTGTTATAATAAATTGTCTACAGAAAAAAACTCCCACATTAACAGCATGCAGTTATGTTGTTGCTACATATTTACAATATTTGATAGTGAATAAAAAAATGTTTATTTGTTCAAATTAATCAATTGATAATTTATCTTGTAAGACAAAAATACCGATTTCAAACAAAACCCTTTTTTAATAAACGATACCGTAACATTACATTTTTATGTGACGAAGAATTTAAAATCATATATAATTTTTTTCAATGTTGTAGGTAGGTACAATTTTTTTTTTAGTTATTAAAATAATTTAATATAATAAAAATTACGATGATGAGTAATAATTAAAAATCGGCATTTTTATATCCCATATAAACTTAATATTTACATTTTTCAAGGTTAAAAATTGAATCAATAAATTGTGATTAAAAAGATTTGTTTAATAAATTATTATAAACAATAATAAATAGAGGCCGGATTTTATGCAATTTAATATTTTCATATGCATATGTTTATTACAGCCCTTTTTTACCATTGAGTATTTTACCTACAATTTAGAAAAATAATGGATATTATCGATACATTGGCCTTGCACCTTTGATTGTTTTTGGGATTTTATGACCTTTTTTGGTCGCCACTTTTGGGCCTTAACTTGATGACTGTTTTTTCGTCGCTGAAGAAAATTTATGATATTTTCATTAAATTAGTCATAACATTACTACATATTGTATATTTTTTGCATATTTCGCCAGTTTTTATGCATCTTTCGACTGAATTCCGTATATATTCGCAGACTGATAGTGAGTTTTTATTTTGCATAAAATCCGCCCTAAAGGTAGCTCTATAAAAACATTTTAGTAGCGAGTTACATTAGCAACAACATAATAAAAAACAAAACAAGCGAACGCAAAACCCACACACAGAAACAGTGATAGTGATCCATGCAAAACGATGCAAAACAAAACCGTGCAAAAGCTGACTTTACTGACTTTTGCAAAAGACTTTGCAGAACTATTTACATTTTTTACAAAACTGCCAAACAACATCTCAAATGACAAAGTCGGACAACTGTCAGCCGCAATACTGCCTATATACGATCAAAGGAAAGCCACAGCTGTTAGTATAGACGAGACAATGTTAGGTCGGCGAGAGTTCGCAACATTACCCTTCTGATGGCTGGCGGGCGGCTTATACGGGGGCCTCGCGCGTGCTACAAACAAAAGCACAACTCAACACCATTCTCACACCACAGGTAAGCTGAAGATATAGAGGAAAATTGTCGTTCCATACTGTTAGGCATCGTGTTCACTAAACCGGGGACGAGAGTTAAACACTAAAGCGGGCTTAAAATATTAGTTTATTCTTGAAATTCATCATTGATGCGGGAACTTAAAATGGAGTTTGTTAAGACAAAAACCGGGAGAATGAATTTTTCAGTTTGTATCGAGATGTAGGTGTGTAATGTAATCATAATGGACGTTTGGTATTTAAATGAATTTATTAAATTAGTCATCGTCGACCGACACCCTCTTACTTAATAACTATACCTTTATGTCTATGTGTGACTGGCGTGTAAACGGTACCACTTCCTATAATATGTAAAAAAATACAGTTATAAAAATAAAATATCATTTACATGTTAAAAATTGCTTTACATTATATACAGTTGAGAAACATAGACAATGATTTATCAAAAAAACAATTATCTTCGTTTCTAAATAATAACACCGATCGACGTATGCGTATTCTACTCAATTTTTCGATTATAATAATTATGATAAGTCAATAAACAGTCAAAAAACAATAAACGGAACAACATATCATAGTCGTCGCGTCGTGTTATTATCTAGAAAGTGTGTAGAGAACAGCATGACAATGTGCGCGACGTCATCGTAGTTACACGTGTGATGCGAGTTGGGCTCGGCGCGGCTGGAGTGCGAGACGACGGAGGCGCGCTGCAGCAGGCTGGGGCTGGCCACCGTGTGCCGGCGGATGGGCGGCGGCGAGAACACCGGGTACGACTCCTCCGGGCTGTGCGCGCGCGGCAGCAGCTCCGACGACGGCGGCGACCCGAACGAGATGCGCCGCGGCTCCAGGTACGCGTCCAGCGATACCGTCATCAGGGCGGATGATGGTGATGGCGGCCCGTTCTGCGATAGCGGCGCGGGCGGTGGGGGGAGAGCGGGGAGAGAGGGCCGCGCGGGGGAGGAGGGCGCGGACGCCTCGCTGAGGGGCGTGTGGAAGCCGCGCGGGGAGGCGGGCGGGGAAGGTGAGGCGGGCGGTACTGGTGTAGTGGGAGGCGAGGGGGAGGCGGGCGTGTGGTAGCCGCGGCGCGACTCCGACGAGTCGCCGCGCACGAGCGGCGCGTGCTCCGACTCGCCGGGCTGCGTCTCCTCCTCGTCCTCGTCG
Source organism: Junonia grisea (assembly GCA_018235645.1). Taxonomy (NCBI): domain Eukaryota; kingdom Metazoa; phylum Arthropoda; class Insecta; order Lepidoptera; family Nymphalidae; genus Junonia; species Junonia grisea. Next base: position 13,701 of record DVXP01000307.1, on the reverse strand, counting down.
TCCTCTTCTTTATCATGGTAGCATTGGAAGCGACTTACGTTTAAAAACCGACTTACGTCTACTGTTATATTTTAAACCTACCCATTACTACTAATTTTTAAATATTATATCACCCTCTTAGTCAATGAATATTACTTTTTAAATATATCATACAAATAGACATTAATGAACAACAATAATTAATGTACCTAGACTTGTAAATTTACTTCAACAAGAAACATGAAAAAAATACCTGCATCGTGATGTACAGGTTCCTTCGACATAACTCCTTGGATTTTTTTCTGATTTGCTTTAATTCTTTCCATCTTAACTTTGATCTTTTCCAATATTTTTATTTCCTGTTCCTCTTGAATGTTCATCTGCTTTTGTCTAAGTTCCTCAATTAATTCCGCACCTCTATAAATAGAAAATGATTACAATATTTTAATTAGTATCAGCGTTTCTATTTTCCATATTTTTAGTAAGAATGTAAATAAATTACCTAGACGCGAGGACAGTGGTAGCCTTGCTTTCGTCAATGACCCGGTAGAAATAATAACTATGGAACAGTCTTCTTTGCAATATCAAAAAGGCGAAACAGACTCCATCCCATGCTAAACCAATATCCTCTTGAGGGACTGAACACACCGAATCCTACAAAATATAAAAATCAAAGATAAAATTTTGTATATACAGTATTTACATAGCAAATTTTATCAATAAAAGATGCCACAACGAGTCAATATGACTTGTCAAAGTTCGTCAGAACCCGTACCGCGAGTACTGATACAGATAACGATTAGATCAGTTTTCAAGAACATAAAATTTTCTCAGTGTTCTTACACTAATTTTTACACTTTAACAAGCAGCGCCTTTAAAGAAACTCATATTCCACAAAAGTCGCTGTTAGTCAATGTATATCAATACGTTAACGAGCACGTTTACCTTATCGTAGCGCATCTTGAGGAAGCGCGCGATGTTCCCGCCGGCGAACTTGTCGACGCAGCCGATGCCGAGCAGCTGCACGAGCCAGCAGGCGTGCTGCTGCAGCACCGAGCTGAACATGCAGCCCGGCACCTGCAGCAGCGCCTTCACCGCCACCACCGACACGTTGTAGCGGAGCAGCCACGACCACCTGCACGTTCACTTGGAGTTTTATAACGACGACGAGTGTCGTTCATAATCGTGACGCCAATTTCGAAAAACTATAGGATCTCCTGAGTTTCCATTTTAAATAATAATAATAAAAAATACGATTGTCAATATATTAAGGGTTATTGGCGTCCTGTATAACACCACAAAATATGTAGTAAAAAAATCTTGGGCATTGACAAAATTTCTTCTACAACCCCATGTTCATATTAAAGCTCATAAAAGTTCTAAAAACAAAATATTATAATATCTAAATTTTAAGTAATAAGAAATACATATTAAATTACTAACCATTGTAATATAGCTTCTTTTGGTCGTAAATAGAAGTCGGTTCCTTGCCACAGGAATATGAAGGAACCGATAAGGTAGCCCATAGAGAACAGATTGACGCGGTTGGTGCCCGTCATGAACATGATGGCCAGGGTGACCCACAGCATGCCCAGGAATACCATCCTCTTTAGAACGTCTAACCAAGACCTGCAAAAAAATATAATTAATAAATTGTAATTTCCAGTCATATTATATAGATATATAGATATGACACCTTGGATAATATATTATGAAACATAAATGGATTAGTTAGTAAAACTACATAATTGATAACAATTAACTTGTGGTCATAATATTAGGTTAATCGGAAAAAAATCTCCTTACCCAACATATCCCAAAAAGTCCGGTACAGGATTAACAAAGTTCGGCGTTTCCCAATCCTTGCCGATGTCTTCACTATTGGAGCCGCCGGGGTAAGAATCACCATGTGCCTTCTCAACGCGGAACACCCTCAACTGCCGCGACGCGAACAACAGCAGGAAGTAATCGAAGATCAGCTTCACTGCGTGGGGCGGCTCGTCGTTGTACGGCAAAAACAGCCACGTGCGAATATGCTTCATTTGCTATGAAATAAGAATAGAAACATCTTTGAATATATTTTAGTATTTCCACGAACTGTAGAGCATCAGAACAAATTAGCCTGTAATAACTTCTCTTATATCTTATTTTTATTCGACCCTTATTTTTGAAGTCATCGACCCTTTTTTGGTCCTTCTCGTGCTGTAAGTTCAAAAGGTGGTTGTCATCACTTTAGATCTTGTAAGAGATTAGATCTTGCGCTCTTCCTAACTTTTCAGAAAAAAGTGATAACGCGTCTTACCTGCCCGTTGCCGCTCCAGGGGTAGTCGAGGCAGAGCTGCGGCACGAAGCCGACGGCCAGCATGTACTGCAGCGGCACGAGCACGGTGACGCAGGCGGTGAAGGCGGGCCACAGACGCGCGACACGCGGACGAGCCGCCGCCGCTAGCGCCAGCAGCCAGCCGGCGTACAGCACGGCGCACACGTCCATGCGCGACCCGATCACGCCCATCAGGCATATCAGCGATATCTGCACATGTTAACAGTTTACACGCTATTCAAACGTGGTCGATATTGGCAATCAAGTTTTAAGTATACTAATTTTTTGAAGTGAAAATTTATTTAGCTTTTGGACACTTTTTGGTAAGACAAAATTTTATAAATTCGCGTCGCCGACATTGTTTATGACTGACGAGCGCAGTATGCTGTAAGCCTTAGATATATTTTGGATTATACAACACGCGATAGCTGTGTTATTTTATCAAGTGAAAAAGACATACCTCAACACCAAATTTGTAAAACCCGTAGTTCACTAGGTACTTAAGGCAATGTACTAAGTCTTTATCCGCATCAGTACGGGATATGTCTGGGAACATTATTTTCTCCTTGTTGCTCGGTAAAAGTCCCATGTTCCTAAAAACATTGAACATTCCCATAATATGTTGTCTTTATAGCAAACACATTTAGACGTACTGTTTTAATAAATTATGTTACCTGTATGTTTCTTGCCTATACGTAACCAGCGAATAGAAGGTAAACACGGCGATCAAACCGATGTAGCCCTTTAATAACACGACTAGAGGTCGCTTCGACGTCGCTTTACGGAACCCAACCCACTCGGCGTTATTATATGTCGTTGTGTTTAATGTATCGTTCTCTCCCATCTACAAAATTGTATTTGACCATTAAAAATTATAATCAATGAACATTTATTTTTGGGTTTTTGTTATTATATACCTACTTATTTAACGGTATATCTGTAAAATTATTACAATTTAAAAAAAAGTCACTTACTTTAGTACAATTGACGTCGAAATACGAATGTTTTATGTACTCAATCTGGTACACCATCTTCGCCATGAAGTAAACACTGATCAGAGTAGATATGAACAGCACGCATATGCGTTGCTTACGGGCGCTCAACAATAACGCCGGTGCGATGATTATCATTATTGGGACGTGCATGGCACAAACCTGCAAAACAAAGTTAGTTAATATTTATGCAAAATAAATAACGTCGTTGTAAAGATTGCTTGAGCAACTACAGATGATAAAAATAATTTAAAACTACTGTTGTAATTTTCAGTTTTTTTTTTCTTTTGTAAAGTAGCAGAGCAGCATGACGCGACAAGTACACGATCTTGACGAGGTGCAGGAGCAGGATGACGGCCTCGTCCGTGCAGTCGGCTCCTGTAATATACGCCGGTACACTCACGTTGAACACGCAGAGCAGCATGAGCGACAGGAACACGATCTTAACGAGGTGCACGTCCAGCAGGATGAAGGCCTTGTCCGTGCAGTCGGCGAGGCGTCGTCGTAGTGCGCCGCACTTGCGCGTGAGTATGGCGCGCAGGTGCGCTAGCGTCGACGAGCGCTCGCCCGCCGCGTACGAGCGGCTGCGGGAGGACTTCCTACAGATACGATTATGTAATGATTGCTGTTCGTAATTTTGTTAACATTGAATATTGCCTAGCAGTTATTTCGTTAATTTCAGGATAAAAGTTTTCTTTTTCAATGTTTTATATCCTATCTTTTTCCACTAAAAAAGCATATTTTCTTTCATAAAGTCATCGGGTCTAAAAATTGGTCAATTGTTTTTTGTCGCTTGGATGTTGCCTAATTTGATATGGATAACTAGTAGTTATGAAACAGCTCAAAGAGTAAAAAGAAATCGCTAAGTCTAAATATGTATGTAAAACATCATTACAAATAGTTACACTGAAGTAGATTAGATCAATGAGGCTTTCACTTATAAATATTAAAATTAATGGCAAGTCTAACCTAAACATAGAACGTCTCGCAGCAGTATTGAAGGAAGACGTTCCCATAGATTGCTCTGCTTCCGTATCGCTATCTGAGTGTTGATCTGTGGTGGGCCGACCTTCCAGCGGCAGTGGTGGGAGCTAAAAGTACATATTTTTACAATATTTTATAATACCTCTCTTACTTTTGATATCCCCAATAGAGCGTTGTTGAAACAACAGTTAAATGAGATAAAAGGATGTAAATAAGCTCAACGAAAAGTTAATCACATATTAGTGAACACAGGGAAAAAATCTACGGTGATAGAAGAGGAAAAGGTATACCAACCAAGAAATAGTACAAATACGAAATTGTTTTATGTCAATGTAGAAGTATCAACAAAAATAGTTAAACACTTACATCATCCTTCATTGTGGAAGCACCGCCTTGACTCGGTCTACTTGAATCTACTTCTCTTGCAATACTATTTGTTCTGAAAGTTTTAATAAAAAATAAGTAAATTGAAAACACCTTTATTTTTCAAGTTTATATATTTATACTAACCTCGTCTTAGGGTCGGACAGTGCCATGAAGTCTTTATGGAAATAATGGACCTGCATTATTGTAATGATTAGGAATAGGGTGGGTGTCAATAATTTTACGAATAAATCTGCTGGATGATACGGTTCTAAGCCCAAATCGTGTTGCCTGAAAAAAAAATAGAAATAAAAATATGTTCTCGTAAAACATCAAAAACATTTACGACAAATACTTACAATCTCTCGTTAATTAGCAAATAAGTTTCGATCGTCTTGGAGAAATTATCAAATTGATAAATGTAAATTAAAATAAGATTTATCATTGAGTAGATGATCACTGTTATCCAGAACACATACATCAGACGACGCCACCAGTACCAACTTATCTGTAACAAATTCATAATGTTATTTACCATAAATGCGAGTTGGAAAGTGTAAGTTAGTAGATTTTCGTCAATGGCTTCTATATAACTCTATCTAATACCTTTAAACGAGCAAACCTGGTATATTTATTTATATGTATATACCGACAATTTTAGAAACAGTTCTGACAATTTCGCTGAAACGCGAATGGTGGGGGTTTTCGGCGGCGTAAAAACGATCTAACCTAGTTTTATGTCAGCGAAAACGCCAAATTTTTTTCATTTAATTTTTCCTCAACAAAAAAGAACTCTCTTAATCGACTCTCAAATTACATCGCAATTGACTTTCCCGAAACTTTGTACCCGTGACGTACCTGAAACATGAGTATGAAGAAGAGGAAGAGGAACATGTATATAATGCGGAAGATGGTCATGCGCTCGCCCGTGACGCCGATCACGAAGAGCATGATCACGACCACGTAGATCCAGTATCGAGCGCACGCGGCTCGCAGCCATTCGCCTAACGCGACTAGGAGGCGTGAGCGTTGTTCTTCCTCGCGAGAGGCTTCTGCGCCAACTGCTGTTATATAGATAAGGTTTTGGTTGAATTAGGGTATACGTTGTGTTTCGTTTTGTTATAAAGCTTGAAGAGAAACAGTGATGTAAAGAAATAATGCTTTAATTACGTTTTTGAAAATAAATAATGTAAGAAGTAGTTTTAATTTAAAGTAAATCGAAATGAATTTTGTATTTATATGTCTGCTTAATACATGCTTATGTAGTAGAAATTTGTGATGGTAATCTCATGATGGAATATGTGTAAATGTAAATATTAATATAAAAGTGGTTATTGTCATAAATTATTATAAACAGTAAACTTGTGTCATAGTTTTAAGAACAATATTATAATAAAAATTGTAAAAAAGTAAAAAAAAATAATGACTATTATTTACCATTCATAAAACCTGTACGCAAAAAAAAATACACTTTACACATACCATTAAAAAAACCGATAAAAATTTTAAATATTGAAAAGAGTTACATTCGTTATCATTCTCTTTATCTTTAACCTTAACAGTCAACGTCCACTACAAAGTGGTCAAAACACATGATAAATAATAAGAAAGATATGAATCTCACCGCTCGCAGCCGTAGAGACTGTAAGATGCAGTGGCGCCGCCATATCCGCGACGACGGCCGAGTGCCGCCGGCGGCGCAGCTCCTGCACGCGCTGCCGCAGCGTCACCCAGAACATGCACGTGAACAGCGACTTGATCAGCAGCGGCACGCACGGCTCGCCCTCCGCGCGACCCAGACCTATCTGACGCAGGTTCACCTCCTGCAAGGAACATACAATTAGAAAGTTGGAATGTTAATGTATTGTTAGCGGAACTATTTGGAATACATGATTGGGTGGTTGCCTAGTGACGGTTGTTGATGTCAAGACAGAGGACATAGCGATATCGGGATATAATATGGAATAGAGAACTGAAATAGAGACATGTATAATGAACAGTGGCTGTATTATACGGGGCGGCTCGCCAGTTCTGTTGGCTTCACACGCCACCGCGTGTCTAGATATGTAAAAATAATAGCATACAAGAAGCAGCAAAGAAAACAAACTTCACATTTCGACAAACATTTACACCGAGGTGACGCAAGGTGTGGGCGACATAGGTTTGGGCTCGCGGTAGGTAATCTCGCATTTAGAATTTAGATTAGTTTTGGACTTGCCGTAATATTTGAAGGCAGCTCGCTCTCAGTTAAGTTCATGCCGTATATATACTGCGCAATGAGCAACAACATCGCGTAGCACACCAGCACGGGACTGGTCTTTAGCATGAACGAGCGCTGGTCTTGACACAGCCAGACGATGTTCGCCCACATCAGGAACACGAACGTCAGCCACGAGTGGAACATTATGCTCCACGCCATCATTGTTATCGTTGTTGCTATATAGGATGATCTGAAAAAGAGAAAAAGATTGGGTTCCAATTTCTTAACCAATTTCACATAATTTCGCGATAAAGTGATAAAATATCTCAAACTCAATCTCAAACGAACATCTCAAAATGTAGTTTACCTGATTAACACTTGGAAGAAGTCTACAACGGCTGCTACAATATCATCCATCAAAGTTGGTTCTTCCACTTCCTGTACAGATTCTGTAAATAATAAAATGATTGTTTTACGTAGTTAACAATTTATCATTATATGTGCGCATAAGTTGAAAATTGAAAATTATATTAGCTTTTTTAAGCTAAATTACCTTCGTCAGGAACAACGACGGAGCCGGTAGAGTCTTGGTGCAGCTGTCGCGTGACCGAGCCGCCGCGGACGCTCGACCACCGCTTACTGGGGCTCATGTTACGGAGAAGCTACGGTAAATAAGTTCGTGTTTTATTATAACATACATGTTATAAGATATTATATTATAAAAAAGGTTTTTTTTTGTAAAAAAAAAAAATTTGTTAAAAAAATTTCTATCATTAAATAACATATCAAAAAAGATATTGATTCCATTATTTAACACAAGATTTAAATTTGATCATTACAGAATTTTATCGTGATGAGTTGAATAGTCATAGATATTTTATTTTAAAGATAATATTTTATACCACTACAATATAAATACTAGATTTAATTAAACTAATTGATAAAATGTCAATTACAGTATTTTAAAAACTAAAAGGAAATAACATAAAAAGCAGAATAGTGGTGCAACATGTATTGTTATTGATGGTACGAAACGACAACGTTAAAAATATTGCTAGACTATGCATGTGTTTAAAAAAGCGTTCACAGTCACGTTGTCTGCGTCAGAACATTGTTCCGATAGTCATAAAATTCCGGTACAAGCAGTATATAGACAAAATGTGAAATATAAATACCTACAGGATCATTCTCACCGGTGTTCCCACGGAGTGCTTTGGAATTTATGTATGAATATGCAACCTACAAAAGAAGCAGGTTGCAAGAATAAAAATTGCATACACAAAATGCAGAAAATTTCAAAAAAATATTATTTCATAATTAGCACAGGCATTCATGCAAATACTTTATCATTAGTAATGGTGAAGAATATAAACATAATAGACCAAAAGACATATCCCAATTAAAACCAAAATATTTACAGTATACCTAGTACTAAGTTACCAACTAACGCTTTCTATCTATATGACTACACTAACAATTGTACTATACAGACTATATACAAAATATCTACAGTGTCTACAAAAGTACTGGCAAACGTGTACTGAAAATAAAAATGTGATCAGTGCATATTCGTTGGGGCCGGCTTACGCGAACTTTCTTCGTGGCGTTCTTCCACTTGTCCCGCGGCGCGCGCCGGCTGCCGCGGTGGAAGGACACGCCGCGCACCAAAGAACCGTTCACTTTACCCGCTTCGAGGCCCGTTAAAGCACTCTTTTTCTTCGCCTATCCGCCCCGTTAGCAAAAGTCATAAAAACGCAAGTGAAATTTCGAACTACTGAGTAGCACTATACCGCCTAAGGTCTACGGCGTTAGTAAAAAATCAGAGCAGCCAAGTCCGACGTTATGAATATTATAATAGAAGCATGTTGTTAGTCGGGGTTAATGATAATATTAATCGTTAATGGCGGTATTGACCAAAGTAACCTCATTCATAAAAGTGCAGGTATTACTGTATTGCATGCGTACGCACCTTCGGTTTGAAGAGCTCTCGTGTTTCTATGGCGAGGAAAAAGTATGAAAAGAGAATCACTAAGGGACTAGCCAACGTAGCCCACATGTGATCATCGGTAACTTCGTATGTAAACGATGAAGAATCTGTTTCGTTAAGAATCACTAATTTTGTGAGACCAAAATATCTGTAACAAAAAACAAATACTTCTAGGATTTATTACTGTTAAAACTAAATTAAATTTGACTCATTTTTTCATTACACTAACCTAGCCATGTCTGTTTCAGGTGGGAAAATTTCAATAATCCAAGTGCACTGGTAGACAAGAAGCACTGCTATATGGACTCCCATGATAGCCATAACGCATCGGCTCACTACAGCAAACCCTCGTTCTAGTGGCCGCCCTAGAGCCCATGCTGTTGCCGCTCCCATGAATACAAGGAAATATATCCCTGACGTTACACTGGGACGCATTATCCCAGAGAACATTAATAAAAATAGTGCGAGGTATTTTCCTAAAAAATAAATAAATATATGTATTAGAGGAAAATAACTTTTTAATAAAACATATTAAATTAGTAAAATAAAGTACCTGCGCTAGTAAGTAGCGGAAAGCGTTGATGCTTGGAATCTTTTCTAATAACTTCATCGTTGGGAGATCCAATTAAAAGTGTACGCACCATTAAGTAAACTATTAGTGAGGTGCCCATTACTACCAACTGGAACAAAATTAATTATTTTATAAAAATAAATGGTTGACAAATCAAACAGTAATGTGTAATGAAGTAATCGGTCATTCTAGTGTCCAAGTCTTTTACCTCAGGTGCAAGATAATGAACTGCCATAAGTGGTTCTATGCCTGCATATGAGACAAGGCCCAGGTTGTATCCGATCGTCTGAATGATCGGATAGTCCTCGAGCAGAGACCCGTACGGCGCGAAGCCTGCCAGGACGCTGTGCCATGCTGCGTGGACTAGCAAAAGCAGCACTGACACGACTAGATTCAGTTGCAGATATTTGCCTCGACATCCTGAAATACAAGGAAAAATCCAATTTTTACTTTAGAACACATTAGTTGAACCACGTAGTCTGAATATTTTAATCCTTATAAATAAACAACATTCTGTATACGAATCTATAAGCGTTATAATTATTTTTACAAAAGCTAAAGATTATTTTTTCAGACAGTTAGCCCGTCTGCAATTTTACGAAGTAATAAAAGAATGTTAAACTAAAAGCTTTAAAAAACCATTCGATTAAACAAATGTAAATTTAACCGAGTTTATGCTCACCTCGGAATGTTTTCGAATCTGGTACTTGTGGGAACGGTGCTATTAAGTATAGCAGCAAATATATGAGAGAAAGTCCAAAAGGCCGCAGTGCAATACCTGTAATCAAATGCATTCCAATAAGTATGTACAACAATAAAATAATCCATCGATAAGTAAAACATTTTCGAGATAATCTTATCTATGCAGTTGTTTGATATTTTTATACCGAGTCGGTAAGTCAAGAAAGAAACAAAAATTGATATGGAGCTAAAGATAAAATATCGCAAAATAGTAGCTAAACATGAAATTAGGGCATATTATGTATACAAAGTACAAACGTGTTATCAAAGTGTAATTAAGTTCGTTAATGTTTGAAATGTGTTTCAGCGAACGTTGATATCTTTAGCATGTTTGTAAATAAAGATCTGTCTCCAACGTTACAGGTGTGAATCATCACATCAACAAACAGTTATTGAAGTTATTTTAGCTGCAACCCTTTAATATTTTTACATATTTTTTGGCTAAAATGTGTAGTACCCAAAGGGAGTACCCATTTCTTTCTAGATTGTTACGTAAACATAAATAATTACAAGGTACAAACACAGTCCAAATGTTTATAAATTAGGGGCGCTAAAACAATAAAGTTAGCCACAATTGAAGGTATATATTTCAACTATTACACCCGCATAAACCTAGGTGTGTATTCATGACGTTGGCGTAGAAATGCCAATGTAACATTTACTTGGTTATGTCGTGTATATTTCGTTCCACTTTTGTTACCTGAAACGCCTTGGTAATATTGCTGAAATTAGCTGACCCTATTCTGAGAGGCTCTTTGATGTTTTAATTGCAATGCAATACTTCAGTTCGTGAGCGGCTTGTTAAAGGATTTGATTCATAAGAAAAATGATTCATTGTGATACATGAAACATGACACACCATGAAACGTAAAAATTTTGGTCTAATTTATTCTGGCAGACCGAATGCGAAGGACTAAATCCGTTATTTCCTGCAGACGTCTAGATTTAGGTTCTGGCTATTCGGTCATGACTACATTTGAAATTGGCATAATATAATCCATTGTGTCATTGAAATTGTTTATTTTTTTGCAATTACTGCAGTATAATCGTTAAGGAGAATCTGAATCCGCAAATTGCTTGAGGAAATGTAAATCATATAAATTACAAATAAATTAAAAATATTTTACAATCATCAATAGAAAGTTACTGTCGTATATAACAAATAATGAGTTAAAAAGCGTGTTTGGCCTGTCGTATGAAGCAAGCGTCCACACCTGGCTATTCCTGCTTGCGCCACTTGGTAACCAGGAACAGTCAGGTGTTATTACATGCATTAAGTGTACAAAACCATAAGATTTATAAGTATACTTCAAAACATATTGTTATTTACATTAAACATTGGTGTTGTTTTTATTTTATCGGATCATAAGCGATGTCTGATTTTCTTTGGATATAGATCATTTAGTAAATTTTTACGGTGTACATATGCAGTAACATCGATTAGCGCTACTCTAGTTAAACTCTGGAGTATAAACATCGTTCATCTAAAAATTAACAAATACTTAATGGTGCTAAAGATATACTACATCTGGATAATAAACTGCCAACGCTCGTGTGTGCTGGTATTTTATTTAGCTCTTGTCATTATCGAACGAATTAATATCAAGAGTAAGAAGTCAGGGTTGTCGGTAATTTTATTTTACTGTATAAGGTACAAATATAAATAGAAATATTTATAACATTTTTAACCTAGGCATTTCTTCGATAAATCTAGGCGGCCGAAATATCTTATCATATCAATCTCTTTTAGTTACCCCGGGTCACGCAAATAAAATAAACGGCCAACCATATAGGTATTATGCTAATATCCTGGGGTGTACATTTTTAACACAGGCTGTTTTAATTACTTCCGCTTGCCAATCACAAAAATGTTATACTAATTGTTAACTGCTGCAAATGTTTTACTTTTACCTGGTTACACCGTTATTCAAAGTATAGGGATAGGGTCTATAGTTAGCTGTATGGAAGTGGGCTCCAATTAGAGATGAGATCATCGTCATAAAATATTCGTAATAATGTAGGTATATTTGCTATTGTTTCATAAAACAACATAACCTTACCTAAACGTTCACACCAGACGCTTGAGAATTTTTCTGTACATACAAAACCTCTAAATGTAAGTAGGTCGAACATGTTTACGTCAGCACAAACAGAAATAGATAGACAACAGAAGATTGGTTCCTATTTGATATCTTCGAAGTCAATAAAACAGTGTTATGGCAGTTCCAATATTTTAGCACCGCATTAGTTTTTGTAATGCATCGTAAATCCCACTCTAAAATTCATTATACTCGTGGAAAAGCTTTGATAACGTAATGGATTGCTCTTCGGTTGTATTAAGTGCTACATCAAATATACTAGCTAATCTGGATAGATGAATGGTTATTCGCCTTAATATTTTTGCACCTATAAATATTATGGTAGATAGTGGGATTATTTTGTAACCATTTTGTTAAATATCAATAAATGTATTTAATTAAATTAAATTAAACTTCAACAAGATTACGTACAAAGTCTGAATATGTATAAAGACAAGAAAAAACGCTCATTATAGCTCAATAAAGTACCTAACAATTATTAGTGTTAATTAGTTGCTAAGTAGTTGCTTTCTAATTTCCTATTATTTATTTTTGTTTGAAATCTCGCCAAGCCATACGAAAATGGTGTCAATCGAGCCGCAATAAATCGTAAACAGGGCAATGCCCCGGTTTCAGCGTCACGATCTTGTTCATATGGTGTACACGACTGCACTACACTACCAAACGTGGTTTTATCTAGGCTTCTAAGTATAGCATAACATACATCTATCTATATATTTTAGTGCTATAATTAGGTATAATACATCAGCCTATCCTTTTAATTTTTTTTCTGGTTTTCCGGCTGTATAGAGAACCATAACTTATAGAGTTCGACTGCCTATGCTGTTTTATTGCACTGTAGGCACAGGAATTTTTACGTCATCGCGTTGATAAATTATTAATTTTATTATGACCTCGACATTGACAATAAATACAAACTACAGGAAGATGTGCCAATTTACTGGTACAGAACCGCCTTTTTGCATTCTTGGCATCATCAAAAACACTTTTTTAAATAAATAAGTAGGTAGCAAGAATCTTTTTAATATCTTAGCAGTTTATGTAATACAGTATTAGCATGTGCATCAAAAATCAACTCGATTCAACAGTATTTATATCTATTTTTAGGTATATAAATATACAACACCAGAGACTATACGTAGCGTAGTTTTTTCAAATTTATTCGTTGGTTAGTTAGTCGCTATATTAGGTATTGTTGGTTGGACGGATTGTTTAATGAAGTGACCAAATTTACATTCGATGAATGATAGCTATGAATAATCAAACAAAAACCAGTAGTAATAAAATATTCGAGTTCCAGATTAATATTAAAAATGTATTCGGAATTATTGGTACTCATAATGTCATACTTTTGAAAATAAAGTAAAATTAGTTTAAAATCTTCTTCCTTTTTTTTTTGTTGACGCAGGGTAAATCTTCATAGATACCCGACTCCTGGGGGGGAGACCAGGTTATGTGAGATTGC
>DVXP01000306.1:0-22674 GCA_018235645.1 Junonia grisea | reverse complement strand
CTGCAGAGCGACAACCCTATGCACCTGTGAGTTACCATGTATAATGTATAGACCGGGAGGAAATAACCTGTAGCCTGTATCTCATATATAGACCACTCTGTACAAACGGATACAGCTGTGGGTCACCGTGTAAGCTTCCAATACAAGATGATACAGGCTACAGGTTGACCAAGAACTCTGCCCTGCATCGAAACCCTGCGCACTGCTGCGCTGTGACGACTGGCTCGGCTCGCGACGCTTAGAATACTGCAGAATGACAACCCTATGCACCTGTGTGTAAACTACTTACCACGTACGATATATAGACCGGAAAAAGCTGTATCTTATATATAGACCTGTACATCCCGGTGCACATCCAATACGAGATAATACAGGCTACTGTTCAGTTAGGGATAGCTAAGGTGAGGGTGCCTCGTGAGACTCTGCCTCGTACTGGAGCGTTACGTACTGCTGCGCTAAAACGACTGGCGCATGCATCTGAGTTATCGTATATTACGATACAGTATAATTACATAGATAATTATATAGAGCAGGGGAAACCTTAAGTCTATATGGAGAACCGTATAAACGCGGCACTCTTGCTTAAATATAGTTACATCTGATCATTATATAGGCCGGCAGTAGCGAATCTTTAGACTATCCTCTTGTACATATAGTCGTCTGCACGCTGACAACCCTGTGCGCCTATGTTGTTCTGCCATTATATAGGCCAAGAATAAAGAACTTTCAGACTATATCCTCTAATATATACAATCCATGCACCCATTGCTGTGTATCACCGCATTAAATGATTATTTTATACAAAATTATAACAATTTCAGATTTTATTTTCTTCATTTTATTTTATTTCTTTTATCTACAGGACAGATCACCCAAATTACTACCTAAGAATTAGATTAAAATCTAGGAATCCCCCTATTTTTATAATTGCATGTTATAAATATAAAATGCGGTCACGTAATAAATATTTCTTTCCTCTCCTATTTTCTCCTTTTGAGAACTGTTCCTACCATCACTAAAACTTTTGTAATTTTTCAGGAAAGCACTGGAGCAAGCACGGGGTGTTCTAGCCGAGGCCCGAGCAGTAGAATGACGCTTACAATCCCTTCGTACAGTTATAACTACTAGACACAGCCTGCTGCGACTAGGCTCATATCAGACACGATTTAAATTGCGAGTGGTGGTATTCATTAAAGTGACATTCAAATAAATTATTGGAATTTTGCTTTTATCATTCCCGCCCCAGCGTCACTTGGAGATACTGTCTGTATTGCTGAGCTTGGTGAATATTTTCCTATAGATAAACAGCTGTGTTGAAGCGAGAGAAAATACAATGCCAAGATCTGCCTGAAACATCCTCACCGCATCAAGTATATCATACACATTGCACCAATCTTAACATTTCTCCATTTTAAATCGTAATAGATTTGGTTAGTAGTTCTAACCAAGTGATCTTTACTATATGATACATCTTTATAGAAAAATAAATAAAAAAAGGAAAAGTAGTTATATTATTTAAAGGTGCTTTATTCCCTCCGGCTGTAGGTGCGTGAGATAGGTGTCTTACGAGGGTGTGGGGAGACCCTGAGACGTGCTCCGCCGGCCACGAGCAACGCACGGGAGAGTCAAAGTTCTGCAAAAGCGATCCCGCAGCCTCTCAGTTTTCAGTGCTGTGGCAGTTATCGTAGGGGTGTTTAGTAAATATAATCTCACATAACCCGATATCCCAGGAGTCGGGTATCTATGAAGATTTACCCTGCGTCAACAAAAAAAAGGTGGTATATCCCAATATGGTAGCTGTAATGAACAAACTTTAAATCATTTTTTTTTAATAAAAATACTTTAGGATACTAGAAAACAACAAGTGGGAGGAAAGTAGTCAACTTATTTTAATATGTTCTTATAAAAACATTTTAGATGATAGATTTATCTTTAGACTGTACTATTTATATTAGGGATGCTAAAACTCTTTTATCTTGTTAAAGTTAGTAATTTTATGCTGTGCAGTACTATATCTGCTAAGCGAATTTACAAAGGCTAGTCATATATAACTATCTATGTTTATCTAATAAAATATCTTTTTTTACTTACGGCAACATTAATTACATATTTATTGTTAAAATATAGGAAAAGGAACGAAAGAAAACAACAATTTTTGATAGCCATTTATTGATATAACATCCAGAGTAGTTTCTATGGAATGACCAAAAAATTAACCTGCATTAGCATATAAACTAGTACTACAACATTCATTGAGATTATGTCATATAACATTTTTTTTAGCTTCTTTAATTTTTTCAACTAATTTCACATCTATGCTGAATAAAAGATCGAATTTTAAAATAACTTCAGTACAGTACTATGTGAATAAAGTTTAACTTCTAATGAATAAGATAGACACATAAATGACTAATTGTAACTTGCTACAGACACAAAATCCTTTAACATTGATTTGTGGCTTTCTATACTTCCATTTTAAGGCCCAATGACCTCTAACCCTTATTTCTCACAGCCACTGTTACAATAATTTAATATTAATGAGATTAAATGCATGTAGGAGATTAATTCGATTATTTAAAATGTTGCAACTATGTCTACAGAACATTTAGCAATATTAAATATGATTACCACAGAATATATGTTAAATGTGAAATTCCATTCTTGACTTATTTTCATGCCTACCACCCAGTCCCTATTTTTATTTCATTATAATAAAATTCATCCTTGCTGTAATGACTAATAGCTAAAATAATTTAAATTTAAAAACAATATTATTTTAATTTGAATAATTTATACATGTAACAATAGATATAAATACTAGTAACAAGAGAGCCTTTCTGTTTATTGATATTTAAGTGAGTTATATAAAACAAAAGTATACAAAATAGATTAAAAAAAGACTAGATATTTGTTGAGATAGTCCATTAGACTATAAGAGAAAATTATAATCTTCATTAGAATATGTTTCAGAAAACAATTCTACTCTTTCAACTTCCATTTCACTTTTATGATAGAGCATATTTAAGTGTTTTCTTTATCAATTATCAATTTGTATGAATTATCCTTTTCTACACATCGAAGTATATTTGCAATATTGCCTGCAACCATAGATATTGGTGGGTCAGCCAAGTACACAGTGCCATCAATGAAACTATGGGGTCGTTTTGTTGTGATCTCCTCACAGCTCTCTATCAGTTCAATGTGGTACCAGCAGAGTATTGCATTTGCCTCACCACTCCTTGTAATGGGCATATTAAGAACCTCAGGAGTCAGTTGATTCCAGTGACCAACTACAACCGGATCTGTCAATGGTGTATAATCCAAATGTGCATAATCAATGTTAAAGTTCTGTGATACTTGATATCTGTTAACATACTTGGCTACTGTGTACCCAACATTCTGATCATAAACCCTGTTCATAATACTCAACCACTTGCTATTGACAATTTGTCCCATCAATGTTATTGAGGATGGCATAAATAAGCCGCCGGATGTCAAGTGACCATTTTTCAACTGCTGTGCCAGCTTGTTGAACTCCAAATCCAAGTCTCCACATAGATCAAATACATTAACAAATACTACATGATATTTATCTTCCCCAAAGCATTCTATTGTGCATGTATCTTTGAGGATGACGGTGACATTGCACATATCCATGCCGTTTGCTGCAAAAACTGTTTCAATAAATTCTTTATCTTCGTGAGTCTTAGCATAACATGTCAGAGATTTGATACCTCTCTGAACCATTAAATATCCATACAAGGGAAATGGATTCAAATCAACTATGGTCACTTCGGATATATCCATCATTTGGCCTAAGTATATGCAACTCATTCCCACACAATTTTTAATCATATTCATGTATTCAATATCATTTAAGAACCGCAGTGCAGCTGGGGATAATCTTATAATTTCTGAAGAATCTGGCTCCATAGTCAACTTTTCAGATTTAAGGGTGAAATCAAGGGTGAATCTTTCATTCTCTTGCACATTTCTGGGAACTCTGTCATAGAAGACGGCTTGTTGCCATGCATTAGCTCTGTTTACAGCTCTCGGGTCGGTTGTAATAGTTATGTTTTCTGACAAATACAAATTGAACCAACCAATAAAAGTATTTATTTCCCCACTCTCCAGTGCTTTGCATTCCACCACATACGGCTTATTATTGTAAAGTTTATCCTTTATATCCTTTAAGTTGTTAAAATCAATCTTCATAACAGATTGCGGTTCAGTCATATACTTGATATCCTTGAATAGGTGGACGTCTTCACAATCATAAGTTTCATCCCGATTTGCCATGTGGACATAAAGACTATGGTGCAATTTTAAAAATGATTTGGTTATAGGTCGGAGTTGGTATTTAGCATTAAGAAGTTCAGAATGTGCGCCCATAATGAAGAATTCTGCTTTTTGGGGTAAAACTTCAGCATGTTCTGATAACAGGTTTTCCCATGCATGCTCTAAAGATGTGAGGACATGCTCCCCAAAGAGGCCAGCATCAAACAACTCAGTGATCAAAAGTGAACATCTTTTCCCAATATCAAGTTCACTCATTTCCGTAGACATCTTGTTTATCACCACTACAGACATAAGTAATCTATTTTCAGCCAGGATACACTCAGTGAGATCGGTCATGAGTGATGAGCCATCGCAAGCTGCTATGGTAAGTGGTTTACCCTCATTAGCATACATGGCCAGTAGGCCAGTTCCAGTACCAAGATCCAAGACTCTTGTCTTATTGCGCTGGACCTTTTCGCGGATAGCAACACGATAGCTATCGTTGCGGATTTTATCATTCAACATTCTGAAGTGCCACCTTTCAATCATTACATTCTTTACTGAATTCAAACTTTTCTCCGCGTGCACCGAACCGGCGTCCGTCGACAGAACCCGTTGGAACAGCCGCCAGGCTTCGTCGTAGAAACCATACATGAAAAGGTGGCGCCCAGATTCATTTATGAAAAAAATGTTATCCGGAAAAAGCTTCATAGCTTTGGTAAAATTTGCAATAATACTTTCAATCCTATTAGCTTCTGCTAGTACTTCATTACATTTTATGACAACATTTCGAAATTCTGGTTCAAAAAGTGATTTAATTTGCGGGTCTTTTTCAAAAGCCGTCACATATAAATCGAGAGCTTTGCTGTAACTACCATTTGATACAAATTGTCGAGCGTAAGTAATATAATCAATTGCAAGAGCTGACATTGTTATTTATCAATTATCAAGCTGAGATTCTGTTCAAATGTGAAGATACTTGCTTGTTGTTTTCTCTATTGTTTGTTTGTTTTCCTTCTTGTATTATGTCGGTATCTAATATTTTATGCAATTAACGATTCAGTAGAAAATTTTACTATTTGACAATGACATAAAGAAGTAGATAGTGTTGTCAATATTTGGTATCATTTTTCCTTAAAATTAATTTCAAAAGTCCGACGAAACAAACAAAACTGACACGTGTTCGATAGGTATCTAGATATGAAATAGAAAAAAAATAAGTCGAAAAAAATAAACACGCCTTTTGGGAAAAATATAAATATACATTTAATGTTAGTAGATAATATATATAAGAACTTTTGTCAGTCATAATCAATCAATTTAAATCTTTAAAAAAATTGTGTTTTTCTCCTAATAATTTGAAACTTATAGATAATAACCTCTAAATTATTCCAAATATAAGGGCAGAAATCGCTATGCTGATTACACTGAAATGAGCTTATGTAATCTATACATCTATTGTGTCAATAAAATCAATAGATAGATATTTGTTACCATAGATACGATTTAAATCTTTGATAGATGCCCATTTATTTTCTTTGCAATACCTAGATAGGTATCTATCTATCTACTTTTTAATTTTATAGCCCAATCAATGTTTCGCAGGTTTTCCTATGTCAGATTTGTATCCGGGAATCCGGGGCGGACTCGGATTTTTATATCTACCCCTTTCCATCAGATGACGTTGTTTTCTAGCGATGAAGTCAGTCAAACTTCATCAGGTGTCGTTATGTATCATCCTTTCCGGATGACCTTTATTTTTGAAAATCAAGATGAAATTGCACACTTACATTATTTTTCTTGAGCTTTATTTTTATATCTCAGTTAATTTATATATATTTATATACTGTTTATAATTTGTTTAACAATATAAAAATATTATTAAAAAACTTTTTACATTTTTCTAAAATTTTAATTGAAACAAAGGCTTGGACAGCTGTGATTTAAAAATTATACAATTATACAGAGCTATTAAATAGAATTTTGTGCAGAAATGCAAGGCCAAGATGTGGCATAGTATATCGAAATATAACATTGTGATAAAATCTTTAATTCACCCCCAAAGAAAATAAATAACAATTCAAATAGGAGACTATGAAATAATAAAACAGTTTTGAAATAACCATTTACTTTTAAAAAAACTAATACACTACATAACTTAAAATTAACTATTTTAAAAGTAGTCCATATACCAAATGGTAAGTGGCTTGACTAGTCTTGTTAGGTATACAATACTCTTTGTAAAGATATTAAAACATCTATCCATTAAACATGTTTGGAAATAATCCTTTTTCACTTCTTTTAAGAAGCAGATCTATAAATTTCAAACATTTTCAAGACACCTCCTAGTGAGGTAAATTATCATATCTTAGGTGAACCTCAACATTTGGAGCCAAACAAATATTACCCATAGAATACCACTAAAACGCTTCAATAACAGTACACCATGGCCCACCAACCAAACCATTGATATTAGAGGAATGAAAAGATTTCTTAAAATATTCTAATTTTTCATAATCTTTGGGAGAAAATCCGAGCTGTCCATATTTATTGCATCCTGTAGTCCATACACTGTTGTCTTCAAGTAAAATGGCAGAGTGTCGTGTGCCACAAGCTATGTCCTTTATATTTAGTACAACTTCTTCTCCTTGATCATCATAAATATCAACAGGTCGAGGTATAGCATAGTTTTTTTGGCCTTTTCGTTCTATATTCTCTTCTCCATTTCTATTTATGTTCATTCCCAATTGGCCAGTGTCATTCCAACCCCAAGCGTATAAATCTCCATATTTACTCAATGCTAATGAGTGCCATCCTCCAGCTTTGATTTTGTCTATTTTTATTCCACCCAATGCCTCAACTTCAGTTGGTAGGTCCAAATTAGTCAAATCTCCATGCCCAAGCTGGAGCCTCCTTTAAAAAAATAGAATTATAACTTAAATAAATCAAGTTTATTAAATACCTTATACATTATATAGAAATATGTTTAAAGTAGCCTACCTTCCATTTCCCCAAGTGTAAACCTTGCCTTCTGTGGTAAGTAACATATAATGTTCATATCCACATTCAACATCACAGACCTTTCCAATACAGGCATGTGTGTCCACATAACTTGGGAGCTGACCAGTGTAGACATTTCCTCCAGATGTTAAATAAATAAAGGTATTATTCGTAGCCGCAACTTTCACAATATCGTCAGTTATTTTTGCTTTCTTTACAGCGTTTTCCGTCACTGGTTCTTCGTTAAATTTTACTTTTTTGAATTCTTCAGTTTCGAAATCGAAAAACCAGATAGTTCGCGATGTTTTCTCCACTATAATTAACATGTAATCGTTGCCGGTTATTAGAAGATCTGATTGCTTAGCACTCAGTTTACTCTGTTCGTGTATCGGTACACTAACAATCTGATTATCTTTTCCGTGCCAAGAACCAGCCAAGTAAAACGCATTATCAATTTGAAATATATTATACGACCAGCAAGAAGTAATAAGTTTGGCCTTGTTTAAATCAAATTTGGAATCATTTTCAGGACAGACTGCCTCAAATTTATCAAAGAAGCTAATATTTTTTGCCCAAGAAAACCACTGACCAAACAAATTCGCTCCTGCCACAATATACATTGTTTTTATCTTGTATTTTAAGGAAAATAACTACAAACAAACACGAAATTTTCAGGGAAATTATTGCTTCTTTTTGAGATCCATGAATAACTTCCAGAATCTGAGAAATATCTAAAAAAATAACATGTATTGGAAGCAAAACAAAACCGAGAACATTTCGCAAACGCAAGGCTGTCAAATTATCAATTGTCAATACTCAATACTCAACTGTAAACAAACACTTCAACTTTCAAGTCTCCATGTCGGGGATTAGATATTTTTAATTTTGTAATTTTCTTTTGATACCCATCAATAGTTCGGGATAGTTTTATAGTTTAAATTATAAGTTTTATCATAATAAAATTTTTGACCATGTAAAATACTGTGTATCGGTAAATTTATACGAAGGCAACACTTTGGTGCTGTTTCTTTCACCATTTCGATAATGGAGAATGCCGGCTATCGGCTGCTGAGGTACATTTTCTTTTTCAATTTTATTGATGTGCGTGATAATTTGGAATTTAGTGATGCAGAATTCGAAGCTTTTGATCGTAACTAACTCAATAATATAGATATTGATGGTTTAATACCGCTTCATTTAACAGATGTGATCTCGGATTGAAATGAAGGTTTTTGTGAACAAATCAATATGGCACTCAAACTTGGAAAATGCAGACTATGTCTCAAGCTCGGGGACTTTTATTCCATCTTCACGGTGGACAACAATTTACAACTTGCCGAAATGGTTATGGAATGTGCGCGAGTTAAAGTAAGTACAAGAATTTTAGTAATTACGTGCTCGAAACTCGAAACTGCATCAGATGTAATACGACTACTTATACGATTCATCGTTCCATTTTTAATAGCATGATGACTTTGTGTTTCACCTTTCTCATTCTCAACCATCATTTTTGCATTATCTCGTGCTGTTTCGAGGTTCATTATACGAAACTGATCAATTTTGTCAAAATTTTCAGATTCAGATACAGGTTCAGTATTGAGTATGTGTATCCGAGTATTTTGTTGATATTAACAGGTTTTGCTGCTTTATAACTTATCTCCTGAATAAATTTCATTTTGTTCATAATATATTCTGAAATTATGCCTTTGTAATTTGCATTATTTTAATGATCTGTGAAATTTACATGACTCAAGAATTTGTTAGTGCTCTTTACCTCATTATTTCTCATGAAATGAAGGAACATTACCAATGTTATTATTAGTTTAGTCTTGTATTGTTTAGTTTGTTGTTTTGTTTGTTTGTTGTTTATATTTATATGATCAGTTATTTTCTTGTTTAAAACTAAAATAGATTACCTGTCATTATCATAATACTTACCAAAAGTGTTCATATATTTTACTGATATTTTAACTGAAAATAATGAATTAAATATTTTAACAAATTAATATTTTGCATACAATACAAACAAATTAATTTGAACAATTTTTTTAAAAGAAATCAACATGTTTAAACTTTTAATGACTTTGAATTTGAGTATAAAGTAAGTAAATTCATTTGAGACAGTGCATCTAACTAAGGAAGAGAAACAAATTTTTAAGAAATAATAAATATTTTTCCAATCAATTTAGGTGCAGCATAATCACTTAAAGATCTAAAGAAAACTGAAGTCTCAAATCACTGAGATTGAAATATTCACAATAAGTAATATTGTCAACTTTTCCTACAGTTGGTGACTCAAAAATTAGAAGTGCATTTATCACTAATTCAACATTTATCAAATTCTAAGTTTTAAGTACATAAAGAAATAAATTAAGAATTACAATATGATTAAAATGACCAAATTTTTAGTATGTTATTTAGTGATCTGAATAAATGGCATCGGAAGGTTGACAACAGGTTATGTTGTCAATTTAATGTTGGTAAAATTTTTATAAGAAAATAATTTTAACCGTCTAAAAATAATTGCAGTACAATAATGCTATAATTATGTCTTAAATCTGAATGTATCTGGAATTATAAATTTCTAGATATTCCTTAGTTTTGCTGCTGAAAATTTAGCTTTTCTTCTCTCGGTAGTATCAATGAACTAATTCCCATAAGTAAGTTTTAGAACTATTTTTCTATTGTGATTAAATATGTGATTGATTGTATGAATAAATGAATATTTGTTGAATTGGTTACTCATTGTAGATCTCGTTTCTGCTGTTTTTGTTATTTTATGTTTTCAGTTTATTACTGTTGAGTCATATAAATTATCCATTATATCATTAATCATTATTACTATGACAGTGTACATTTTACCTCATTCATTTGGTTATTTTCCTCTTTCTGATTTGATATTGTTTGCTTAATATCTTTATAAATTGGACAAGATCTCAAAAACAATATTCATGTAAAAATTTTATAATTAATTTATTATTGTTTTTTCATTTATATTCAAATTTTCATACCACTTATATTCTTACAATGGCTATAAAACAGTTAACATGTGAATAATAATGTATGAACAATAATTATGAAGTTCAAATTTATTCATACAACTAATTTATGTCCAATGAAATCAAAGAACTGAATTTTTTTCCATATCTTTATTTTAGGCGCGTAAAACCTATAAACCATATGCTGTCTGGTAATTACGCAGACAAAAGCTAGACCAGTCGTTAACACGAACTTCGGCTCGATGATGTTCTTTTGTCGCGACGTAAATCGCATGTGCTAATTTTTTAGACTTTAAAACTTTGCATGATCTAAAAAAATATTTACAGTTTACGGTTTCTTTGTCTTATTACAGAAGAATTAACTGTCAAATAATAATCTTCGAATTAAATCATACCGGTCAAATTAGTTTGAAACTGCTGGCTAGTAGGTATTGGAAAAATTGGCATCACAAAGTTCGTACCGGCTCTTTTGATCTATTCGGCGCCAGAAAGTTCATCGACTGACTATTCCGATCTATATGGGACATCGTATATTGCGACAAAGTAAAAGTCACCTTTACGTGATTGAACTAACTCAATTGAGACTACTTAACAGCTTTTGATACCAAACGCAATACTTTCTCCCGTCAGCACGTTTACATCTGCTCTAATTAGTATGATGTTGTATGCAAATACGAATAACAGTCGGCATCGTCTGATATATCAATTAATTTTTTATATAAAATTAGAAGTTAGTAGTGGTCGATGGTCTGCTTGGCTATAAAAGCCGCATTTCTGATTCAATTAATTAGGTCATTAACTTTTGTGTGGCAATGGCCGTTATAACTGAAACCTATATTTTAATTGAGCAAAGTTGCATAGGGGCAAGTAGATATTTTTAGAACATTGATTGGACGACGTAAGCGCGGCAGCTATTACGTCAGTACGGTCGGACGAATCTTTGAATTAATAATTTTAAATGTACCAAATATTGGTGGCTACCCAAAATATGTGTTGCTGTTTTTTGATATTAAATTCTATAACCAATGATGGAAAATATTTTGCATCTGTCATTATTACTCTGGGAGTTATATTCTTTTATATATTCTTTTCTGTTAAGTAGTAATGCGTTTGTGAATTTGCGATGGGATCAGATTAACTAATTTCGAGCTATTGTCCGATAGATATTTGAGGGCGATGGACTTCCCGATAAAATTTGCAGCGAATGTATTCAAAAATTGAGCAGCGCCCATATATTCAAACAGCAATGCGAGCGATCTGATCAAGAACTACGGCGCAATTATGTTCCTCCACCAGGTAGGCGTTATTACTATCCGTAACAATAAATTTATCCTTCATTTTCAATTTAGCATCTTTCATGTTTTGCGGTACAATTTTAACATTTATGTTACTATTAACAGGCTTTAGTTCGCCGACACCACCCAACAGACAGAGCAGTGATTCGGCCTTTTCATCGCAAACCGAAGTTTCGAAACCGTCATCATCATCATTCGAAAGCAAGGTTACACCAGTCAGTAGGAACTCTCGCAAACGAAGTGGAGATAGCATCGATGACGCATCCACAAGCAGCCGCTCTCACGATTATCAACCAGGAAGCTCAAAACGTGTCGACCAACTACGCATGTCCCAGAAGAAACCTAGGCTTTCCGCAAACTCCGATTCCGATTACGATGACAATAGTGCTTCCTTTTATTCCGCCGAGACTGACTCTGATGAACCATTACAACACAAATGCAAACAATGCGGCAAAGCGTTTAGATCACACAACAGCGTGGTTGCTCACATGAAATGTCACAAGAGAAAGAGCGCTTTAAATAACACGTCTTTTGAATCACCGAAAGAAACGGAAGAAATAAAAGATGCCGCTGATGAAGAGGATAAACTATCATGCAACAAATGTGGAAAGGAATTCAAGTTAAAGATAATGCTGAAGCGCCACAACGACATTTGCAGCATATCGCCTCGGAAAGAACTAATGGTGTCCTTAGAGCCAATCGACGCAGTGCATAAAAGTGTAAAAATCGATTGTCAAATGTGCTCGACAAAGTTTAAAACGATCGAGAATTTGGAGAAGCATATGAAAGTGGTGCATGCAGCTGTTTTGAAAAGAGATGATACGTCGGGTAACGATAGTGAAAAAATTTCAGTTCCCTGTTTTTATTGTGGTCTTGTTTTTGAAGATTACTACCTCCACAGCGCCCATTTCAATACGTGCCCTCAAAAAACTAACACCAACACTTTCGAATGCCCTGTATGTAAAAAGGTGATAACGAAAAAGGGATGTTATTTCTTGCACCTTAAGGCGCATTTTTTTCCATTAACGTCAAATAAACCTATAGTAGAGATTCCTAAACAGGAAAATTTTCAGTGCCGTATGTGTAGCAAGAAATTGCCAAGTCAAGATGCATTGATAACCCATCTTGCTGCACACATGTCAAATATGGATGAAGGTGACGAAGGGGGCGATGAAGAATCCAGGTAGAAATCCCTAAATAAGTGAATTAAATTACCGGTGTGCAATTCTGTAGATAAGATATTAACTGCTTTTCTTTTTTTTTTGCAGAGCAAGTACAATAGAAGATTCAGCATCAATACATTCGGAATACAGTGGAAGTGTTTCAAGTGGACCTTTAAAGTGCAAAACGTGTGATAAATCTTTCAAGTATAAGAAATCTCTATTGACACATGAAGAAAAGTGCAGTGGTGGAGTAAAAGTGGAAGCCCCAGACAAGAATGTTTCTACAAGTTTGTTACATGAAACCAGTACTCCCGTAAATCAATACGAATCTGAATCTAGTCCAGACGAAGGCGAAGAAGACAACACTTGTGACATTTGCGAAAAACAGTTCTCATACAAAAGACTACTCTTGCAGCATAAGCGAACAAAACACCCCATGACTGCGGGGTTTAAACGAGCCAAGGTCAATTTAAAAGATTGCTCTGTTCGTTGTTTGATATGCGATATCGAGATGAAAGTGAGCGCGATTAACGAACACAATCAGAAACATATATCGGTTAACATTAAGCCGAGGAATTTGTACACATGTATGGAATGTGAGCAACAATTTAAGAGTTGTAGTACGTTGGCGAATCACATAAAACTGGTGCACAGGTTAAAACAACAGCCACCTAAAGTTAAAGCACCACCAGCTGATTTGGCGGATTTTTGTGAGGTCGTTGTGACGAAGGCGGAACCCCTGGACGTGCTCCAGAATCACAACGGCTTTGTTGAGGTTTCCGCCAACGACGGCTCGCCATTAGTTGACATGAGTGGCTTTACTTGCCCCATTTGTAACAAACAATTGCCAACACTGATATCCCTGAAAAGACACGTCAATTGGCATAATCATGTTGGAAAAAGCATGGAGAAGCAGCTGGAATGCTTTGTTTGCAAGGAGGTAAGAATGATTCTATATAGCTTGTATAATTTTTTTTTGTAAAATGTTAAATTAACTGTGGCTTCTGTTTCAGACTTTCCGGTTTCAATGTCATTACAAGATGCACATGCGTGTCCACTATCATGATACGAATCTCGATCCGAAGCTGCTCACTTGCTCTATTTGCAATCGCAAGAGCAAACATCTCCGCGCGGCACAAGCGCACATGAATTACCATAAACAAACGCGTTTCCAAAACAAAGATTATGAGTGTTCCATTTGCAAAAGAGTATTCCAGCATCGCAAAGTTTATCTCTCACACATGGCTATACATTACAAACGCGGTGAAAGTGCCAATAATACTATTGTGGGATCTGTTCTGCCTAATACGGCTGACAAAAATAAATTTGACGGAACGCATACTTGTCACCATTGTGGTAAAGTTTGTGATTCAGAAAATTCACTTAAACACCATATAATTTGGCACAAGTCCAAGACATCCCTGTTTGGAGCTCGACACGAATGTGATATTTGTAATTTGCAATTTACAAATAAGAAAAGGCTAGAGCTTCATACCAGAACGCACTTCGAAGACGAAAATGGACCCTTTAAGTGTCATATTTGTGGAAAAGGGTATATTGTCGAAGATTATTACAAGAGGCATGTGAAAGGCCACAATTTTGATCACCAGTCGCATAAAAAACGTATCGAGAAACTGAGAAAGAACAAAGTAAAGTGTCCGATTTGTGACCGTTACTATCCAGATTTGGTGAAACTCATTCGTCACTTGCGTCGGACCCATCCCGAGAGTAAAATGATAAAGGAAGACCCGGACGCACCACCTCCGAACTATTATTCTTGTAAATTGTGTGCTAAAGTTTTCCTTGACGAGAGACGATTACAATTTCATGAAGAAGCTCATCTCAGAAAACCAGAATTCTTCAAATGTAAATTCTGCGGCAAGAAAACCATATCTTTGAAGAATCATAGAGTCCATATTAAAAGTCATCTCACTCAAAAGTATATCGAAGATCCATTGAAATGTCCACATTGTGATGAGAAGTTTATGCGAGGTTACGATCTGCATTACCATTTACGAGACGCGCATGACATCAATGAGACGTGGATAGCAGAAAGAGGGACTCAAACATTGGACGGACCCTTAAAAGAGCTACAATGTTCTATATGTTACAAAGTTCTGGCCAGCAAAGGAAACTTTGAAAGACATATAGATTACCATAATTCTCTTAGGTGTAATTATTGCTTCGATTACTTCAGCTCTCTCAGATTTTTGGAGGGACATCTGGCATTCAGCTGTGATAAGAAGAAACTTATCGGTGACACTGAAATTTACCCGAAAAAAGTTAAGTGCCATATCTGTTACAAAGCATTCCATTTGCAAGTGAAATTGGATTGTCACTTACGCACTCAGCACGATATCAAAACATTTAAAGAAGCATCGAAAGGGAAACAGGAAATCGTTTGCGATTATTGTTTTAAAGTTTTTGAAAACGAATATGCTCTCAGTACTCATAAGATCTACCATCGCACTGTCGGCTACTACGGCTGTATATATTGTAATAGAAAGTTTAATACTATGACATTGTATAGAAAACACAAAAATCATCACTTCTCGCAACTAAACGTCGATAATCCAACGAAATGCGAGCATTGTGACGAGACATTTGTTGCGTTCAGAGAAATGATATACCATATGAGAGACGTTCACGGTGACAACAAAGAATGGGTCGTTTTACCGAAGGAATCCATTGAAGAGAAATGTAACATTTGTCAGAAAACATTCTATAACCTACACAGACATTTAGATTACCACGAAGAAAATAGATGTAAAAAATGCGGCGAGTACTTCTATTCCCGAGCTGATTATGATAACCATCTTTGCGCGATCGATAGCGACGAAGAGGTGACGGAAGCGAACACGAATGGCGTTCGTCCCATATACGAAGAATGTAGCTTCTGCTTCAAACCTGTGACCAGGAAGAACTCAAAACGCTTACACAATCAAATCCACAGAGGATCCGGTTCTATATCGTGTCGCTTCTGCACTCTTAAATTTAAAACCATGGACGCCTTTAACATTCACGCGTTTTCGCACAGAAGTAGAAAATATAAGAAGAAACCGATCAAGTGTCGAAAATGTGGAGAACAATTCGTCAAGTATGGTCCATTTATAAAACATATGAAGTTGGTTCACAAGTGTTCCAAGAAGCTTCATTATCGAGCCACAGTGATGCCAGAAAAGTGTGTCGTGTGCCATGAAGATTTTCCAAATTTGCACAACCACTATCGTGCTCATTTGCAAAACCAATGCCAGCTGTGTCACAAATATTTCACTTCGTCCAAAGTATTTTCTCTCCACGAATGCGACAAAGAGGATTCGGATCCGTCTAAAGTTTTTATAAGTGATGCTAACTTACCGGCGCTTATTAATTCCTATGTGCCGAAAGATGAGAAAGACGATGAGAAATATTACGGTCACGATGAAGAAGAAGATCAGGAGGACGAAATAGCGAATCAAGAACCAGTGACGCAGGATGAAGATAGTCAGAATTCCATTGATATCGACGAAGGAAATGTCCACGATATGGTGCACGCTCCCATCATATCCGATGTGTTGTCGTTATATAAGAAGAAAGAAATTAAAGCTAAATGCAAAAGTGAGAATGATGAACAAAGTAGTAACGGAAATGTTGTGGTTTTGACTGATGATGAGGATTCAGTGGGTTACGAGGATAATGTACCTGTTATTACAATAGATGATTAACTGTAATGAATAATTAGATTTAATTCGTTTAGGTTAAGGTTGTTTCTAGATTTACTCCTTTGAACAGTGTTTAATTAGTTTCCGTCAAAATTAGATTGAAAATTTTCTGATGATTTCTTCATAGTAATATTGGTAGTTGTCGTGAAATTGGTACTATAACTGTTGCTAATATTATACATTTGAACTATGTTTGTGACATATTCTAGATGAATGAATGAATGTGTTACTTGATGGTAAAAACGCATAAAGCGTCGTTTGCGTTTCAATTTGACTTAGTGAAACAAGGTCCTTTATCGGATTGATAACTTTTTCTCAGCTGTAAATATATTCTTAATGTTGTTGTATGTGTCTGTATTGTTTATCACGCTGCATTTATATTGGATAGGACATTTACATAATAGTGCTTTGATATTAAATATTTTTTTCATTTCTCAAAAATAATAAATTTTGACAGTGATTGAGTGGAAAGCCAAAGAGAATTTTTGATGAAAATGTCTGCCAGGTTTATGCACTTAGATTTTTAACAAAAGGTCAGTTAATATTGAATAGTTTATCAAGAATCATATGTAAATATTATACAAGTCACCGGCTATAGGGCTGCCATAATGTAAATAATTTATCACCATAGAAATTAGGTACTATATTAGGTACCTTACTTATACAGTTTAAGTCATTGTTTCTATAATTATATTAGTAATACTATACTTAGTGATTAAGTCTTATGATGTGCTTCTATCATTTCATAATTATTATTTGCGTATACTATGCATGTTAATTTGATCAGAAATTTTGAGAAATATACAAGCATGTTTCCTTCGATTATTATTTAAAATTGTGATCTTTTTCGAGAATTGGGGCCAAATCATTGTCAATGCCATGATTGTATTTCGAATGCCAAATGTATAAAAACTATTTCTGCACTTACACTACCAAAACAAGTCAAAATTCATAAAATTAATTTCAAATCAATTTTTTTAACATGTGACTAGATATTTTGTATGTTGTGGTTTTACTAATAATATAATTATGAAAAGTAAATATTTGCAAAATATTTTGACTTACAAAAAGTAGGACCGTAATATGACCTCTTAATTCCAGCCAGCCAGCCGTCATCCGACATGCTTTGTCGGTAAGTACAAACAGGTATGTCACGTGACCCCTGACTCGCTGGAATTTAGAGATGACCACTGTAATGATTTTTGTCGATGTAAGTGCTTAGTTTTCTGAAGACTTAAGATTGCAAATAATACACTCAATAGTAGACTTCAAAGCAATTGTTATGTATAAATAATCATATTTATATGCATGTGTATAATCTCAATTCCACTATCTACGTGTAATAGTTTAATTATAAGATTTTATTTATCATTACAAGGTACACATATTTTAAATACATTTGGTATTGTTGTTGATTCATTTACGTTTTGTAGAAATAAGGATACAGCGTTTGGTCTCATTCTTGAGTAAGTAATAAGTTTCCAACCATCATTGTGTATGTAAAAATGTGATTGTTTGATTAATCATGTTTATACTATAAGAATGTTTCTTTTTTGTTTTGTTTGTGATGTTATAATTCATCAATCATTTTTATTTTGTAATACTTTATAAATCGTATCTTAAAATTCATTATTGATGTCTTCGTGTCAGGATGTTATGAATTTTTCGATAATAAAGAATTCGGAAAAAATAACAAAAATCTTATTATTTTCAATCCAGTGATTTTTTTTCATATTTATTGGACGCAGGTGAAATTGTTTTCTATCTATTTGAGACAGGGTAATATATTCTATGTCTACTGTATGTATAATTAAACACGTAAATTAAAAGTAATAATTATTTATTTAGTCAACATAGTGTTACAGGTGGTTACAACATTGCTTGTTAGTCACAAGGCGCCCGCACATCATTGACCGATTAACAATAGAAAAAGTAATTTCAATATTATAAAAATAGCTTTGCGTCTTTTTACAATTTATTAAGTTAAATACTACACTTACTTAAATACACGACATTGCATGCGTTTGAATTAAATAATAAAATAAGTTGAATAAAGAGTAATTTAGTATAGTGGTCTAAAATAATATAATTATGATAATAACGCAAATGATTACATGATTATGAAAGTTACATATATTAAATGAAAAGTGTGTACGTGAAAGCAAACGATAAATGGAATTATTAAATGAAATTAATTGAATGTAACAAATTAGCTTAAAGTAAAATTAACAATGGAATTATTTTAAGCAAGCTGATACATATATGATATAAATGCTGCTTCAAATGAAAACCACCGAAATATTTAAGTTTTAAGTCGCCAATTCGCTAAAAATACTAGTTATATATACTTTAAAAGGCAAATATTAATAAATAACGACAAAGTTCCATACAAAACTATTGCTAATTATTTAAA
This sequence comes from Junonia grisea, assembly GCA_018235645.1. Taxonomy (NCBI): domain Eukaryota; kingdom Metazoa; phylum Arthropoda; class Insecta; order Lepidoptera; family Nymphalidae; genus Junonia; species Junonia grisea. Next base: position 3,825 of record DVXP01000306.1, on the reverse strand, counting down.
TATGGTTATTATTAAATATATATATGTTATTCCTATTATCAGGTTTGTATTGGCGACTCGTGTTGTTAACATATTGTTCATTATTAACAATTTAAATAATACCAACTAAATACCCACAATATCATTAATATATGAAGACGCGCGCTACTACTTACACAATAAATGATGAAGCCATTGCTTGATACAGTGAATGTTATTGCTTTATATATGTTTATCTTACACGTTACTAAATAATCAAAACCTAAGGCAGTTACGGATTGTCGAACATAAGACTTAGTTTACATCACAAGATACTTTAAAATAAAGTAAAGTTATACCTAAATTCAACTAACTTGAAACGTCTGAACGCGAATCGAATTAGAATTTGCGCATGGCCGATGAAGTAATTTCGACTCTGGTATACCTAATGTTTTGTTTTGCGCAGCGTAATGCGCTTAGTTCAGACCATTCAAGTTTCGTGAATCGGACTATACCTTTCATCTTAACATCTATATTATTTGCTAAGTTTTTAGAATCACCATTGTTATCCTCAGTCGATTATTTACTGAAATACTATGTACACATATACAGGATATATTAACATACAACATAACATAACAAATTATTATTTATTATTAATATAAATAAATGTCGAAGTATTAAATAAGATAATGTGATTAAGAATATAACTATTATAAAAGTATTATGAAGGTTATAACGTAACATAACAATTTATTTCTGTTGAATATGATAAGTTTTATTTGAAAAAGTTACTGTTCATTGCATTTGTTTTCAAATATGTGCAAAGAGTGTAACTAATAACTCTTGTTTTGAGCATTAATTATATATTTGGCAACCATTTATTTTTAATCGAAAATAAGATATTAATTTGATCTGCCTTATAATTGAATGGTAAGTTTCTATTTTTCGCCTTACATATCTATGATATCTTCGTTTAATATGCATCATAATTACTAGTAATAAAATAAAAACTGATGCGTATATACTTAAATTAATACACAGCATAATATTTTTTAAATAACGGTTGAGGTTACGGTTATATTTATAACTTGTTTACAACTATTATAGGCACATAATCTTGTTACCTTTTCAAACGTGTGAGGAACGACTTATTGCATGAATATAAGAATATAACATTGCAGTAGTATTACTATTAGTTTTATGGAAACATACATGTAGACATTGTAGACGAGTTCAAGGCCCTGATTCTGTCTTTGAATTGGATCAACAGACAAACGCGGGCGTTATGCGTAATTTGTTAGAAAATAACGAGTTTTTAATTTATTAAACAGAATTAAAGCCCAAGTTTAAAAAGATTAAAATGTTTTTGAGCATGTAACTGTTGAGTTAAACGACAGTTTTGAAAAGTCACTGCTGTATATTTTCTCTAATTAAATAAGTATAAAATTCGTGTTCTGAAATCTGTAAAAGTATGCGCCGGTGCAAGGATAGTGATGCGACTCGAGACGTTGTTTTATCAAGAGATATGTACACTCCGATTACTTTGTTCTTCATATTTTGATAACAGTAAGTTGAACCTGAAGTCTCTTCAAAATCAATTTAAGTAAAAAATCGTAATCGAGTCCCATCTCTACTAGTAAAATTATTATCGTCCCTTTAGTAATGTAGTGACGCTGTAACGGTGGTCGTCCTCGTAAAACCAGAAGCGTCAAGATGTCTAAGCGATTGCCGCCAGAGCGATGACGTCACTCTGTTGAAATTGTGACGTGTTGAAACTGTCACAGTAATTAAGCTTTCTTACACGCCGTGTTTTACCGCGGTCAATTTTAATATGTAACCGACTATGTATCTATCTGCACTTAACAGTTTTACAATTATACGTAAGTTATATATTAAAACTACCGCGGATGACTTACATGTGCGTAAGAGTGCCAAAACGTTCATTACGATTTGAAGTCAAAACTTCAATATACACTTTCAGGTAAAGCGTTGCGTTTAAGTTCGTGAAAATTTGTCGTGACCGTTTTTAATGAAAGCGATTCTCGCTAAGAACTGTCAGCTAACGTGTTAAGCCGTGATGACGTGGTCTTAATGACGTCACTAGTCGTCCCACTCGCCGTCGCTAGTCGTATTATCGCTGTCCTCTGACTCGGACGAGTGTATGGCGCGCGCTCGCTCCTGTAGCGCCCTTGCAAGCGCACCCGCAAGGCCACATGCTTCAGCGCCCGCGGGGGCTGTGCGTTCCTCGCCTGAGCTGCTCGAGCGCCGCACCTGGGGAGAGCGGGGTTGTTTAGTGAGGGGAGGTGGGGGTAATTTGGGACATTGAGCCAAGAATTGAGTTCTATAGACTCTAAAAGAGCAATTTTAACAGGAACCATTATGCAAGTTGCTGATTCTGATTCTATATGACTCAGTTAACTAAAATGAAATTGTAACTGACTTTAATGGATAAAGATATATTGTAAGTTATAGTTGGTTTTTATTAATTTTCTAAATAATTACTGAACCGATTTTGATTGAGTTTTTATTGGAGCAACTTGAAAAGAAACGAAGAAAAGAGAAAATATTAAAAAAAAATCACTTATTTTAATAGTTTAATAACTATGTTAAGTTTAATTGTAGGAATAAAAAGAGGGGCTAAGACAAAAAAATTATTGAATTTGAAGAATATCCAACAAAAAATATACATATTTTTAAATTATCAAAGCGCTCAACCATAGAATGTTTAATGTAGTGTATTATTCTTACGGATCGTAAATTGATTCCCTGTCGGATTTCACTAAGCAGATTGCTTCTGTTGTCGTCGTTGAGCGAGGTTTTGGACCCGACTTCAACGTGCTGAAACAAATTACCAATTGAATAAATATCTAGTTTTGTATAGCAAAACACAACCACAATGTTTTTTGAGGTCATTAGAGTGTAGTGACTCAAATTAAATAATATACATTGAAACGGTTTTAGTAAGTAGCTGTCTCAAATAACCCGATCTCCTCTCACTAGTGTCTAGTTGATCTTCGTAGCACTCGAAGATATTCGTTGTACTCATTCTTTACTCCTGCTGCGGATGCTCTCTGCGCGGCGCGTGGGTCAATGGCGTCGTAGTCCGCAGTAGGCAATTACCTCATATCCTCCGTAACATGTAGTATAATAGCGTGTAGTACTTACTCGTAGCGACTTGTTTCTACTACAAATGCTCTCTATAAGCGCGGGTAAGGGCCGGCGTTGTCGGCGGGCGGTAGCGGTGGCGGTGTGGGGGGAGCGGCGGTAGTGATTATAGTGAACATATAGTCTGATAGTATAGTACTCACTCGAAGCGATTTGTTGCCACTGCGGATGCTCTCCATGAGCGCGGCGCGCGTGTCTGGGCCGGCGTTGTCTGCGGGCGGCAGCGGGGGCGGTGGCGGTGCGGGAGGAGCGGCGGGCGGCGGTGGAGGTGCGGAGGGCGGGGGTGGGGGTGGCACCGATGGCGGAGCTGTGGCAGGCGCTGGAAAACGATAGGTCTTGTTAATAGGTGTAATAATATTTTTAATAAACTACGAACCTAATTTTTATTAACTGCTAGCTGACCCGGCGAACTTTGTTCCGCCTTAATGGCAATAAATAAGCAGATTTTTTTTAATTGGAAATAATACAAAAATACCTACATTAATCATTCATAATTATTTCTGTACATAGGCTGCTCTTCATTTAAGTACCTTGTGATACACGACATTTTTTGTTTTGACGGAATGCTGTCGAACGGGATAAAAAGTATCTTATGTCCTTTTCCTGGCTCTAAACTACCTCTCTGCCAATTTTCAGCTAAATCGGTTCAGCCGTTCTTGAGTTATAAGTGGAGTAACTAACACGACTTTCTTTTATATA